>CAUYON010014473.1:0-101249 GCA_963573935.1 Arctocebus calabarensis | reverse complement strand
AGTAGCTGGGACTACAGGCGCCTGCCACAGCGCCCGGCTATTTTTTTTGTTTGTTTTGCAGTTCGGCCGAGGCCGGGCTTGAACCCGCCACCTTCGGTATATGGGGCCGGCGCCCTACTCGCTGAGCCACAGGAGCCGCCCTGACATGTTTAATTTTGGACCCCATCAGTTATGAAAATGAAAAATAAGGAAAAGCTTTTCGTATTAAACATGCTTTTTAATTAATATTGTCAGTAGATACAGTGGACAAAAGCTGATTGTGAGGAACTGGTGGAATGAATACATTAAATTCTGCAGTAGTTTGTTTGAAGAATTTGGCAATTTTTTTTTTATTAAATTTGTAGTTAAAAGAACAAACACATTGGCGATGTCATTTTGTCTAAGGTAGGGCTTTGCATTTGCCATTCGGAGAGCAGATTCTGACTCTCCGCCGCCTCCCCTGGGAGGCACGCCCTCCGCTAGTCTGGAACATCCTAGATTTGCTATCACATCTTAGCTACACTTTTCTGATCACTGATCTAACATATTCAAATTAAGTGCTTTATACTCCAGGTGATATTATATAGTACAGTTCCTACCTTAATTATATATTCTTCTCTCAAAAGTTGTATCCAACTAGACAGTGACTTTATGGATCAATTCTTGATAAAGCCATGGAATCTCTAAGCCTGTATTTGTCAGGGAAATCTGACAGATCGTACGTAGCATACCAGCATTTGTGGGTAGCGTTAATTAGAAGTGTAGAATTTCTTGTTAGAATTAATTCAAACTCATTTAATAAACTGAGTCTTGCCCTTTGATTACTTTGTTTGATTCTTTAAGGAAAATATTAAAAGCTGAGCTTGAGATAAGATTTTAAAATTATGAACATGGCCTTTTTAGAACCACGCTGTTTTTAAGTTCTCATAAGTCTGAATTTTTTTTTTTTTTTTTTTTGGTGGCCTTCAGGGTTTATTTCAGAAACACTAAGTAATAAAATCATTACTAAAAATGTTATTAAAATGTTGCTTTCTAGTATTCCAGTGTAAAGTGCTAAATCTTTAGAGCCAAGCCATAGCCTCTAGCCAATTGAAACCCAATGTAATTTAGAGAGAACCAAAATTCAGAGACATTAATTATGTTATTGATTCTTCCTTCAAATGGACCTGGCAACCCTCATCAACATTCCAACATCTCTTTCTTTAGGAGTGAGGTTGAGATTCAAAAGAACTATACTCAAAGCCTATTAAACAAGTGCTAGTTTTCTCCATTGCTGCTAACTACTTTGGCTTGTCTGCAGCACAATTATTATTCAGAAACAATTGGTAAATTCGCTTACACAGTAGTAGTAGGTTTAAAATAAAGTGAAGTAATTTGTAGGAATTAATTTACATTCAATTTAGATAAGGTAATATGAGTGGATTAATATAGAAAAGTAATTCACTGTTCAAAAGTAAGTAACCATGGTTTAAAAAGCTGTATTAACCAGCATTTGATGCTCGTCGATGTGTTAATCTGCCTAAGACAGTAGGAATTTGTTAAGAAATGAATTCTTATGTCTCTTTCTATGGCTACAACAAGTGACCCAGTTTATTTGGGGGCCATGTCTGCCCCAGTAACACCCATGCATTTCTCTGCTGACTTCACTTATTTCAGTACCATGGGCAAAACTGTATCCTTTGAAAGATTTTTTAGTGTTCTGAGAAAACAAAGCAGTGACTGGGAGAAAATATCAAAAGATCCAGCAGATAGCCAAACTCAAAAAGATAATAGAAAGAAGAAGTCTTAATTATAGGTTTGAAAATAACAAATATAGATTAATAAAGAGAAAAGTTCCTTTATTCCCTCATCCTGGAAGTACGTGATCCATGTGAGCTTGTCCTACATTTGGATTAAAGGGAGACAAATCTTAATTTCACAAAAACACGTATTGTTTTCTGACTGCCTTCAAGACATCCCCATTTTATTTCTTTGGATTTATAAAGTCTCTCCCTATTTCTCTTCCCAATCTCTCTATTTATAGTTGTCTGACATTGGCATGTATGTGCAATCAACCAAGAATTTCAGCCACTTAAAAGATCTTTTATTATTTTGGCTGGAAAAGAAGGCTTAGTATATGTTCTTCAGAAAAGTTAAGGGTAAGATTCCAGGAACACATTTGCTTGTTTTGGAACTTTTTAACAGCTGAAACATTTGGGAGGTTTGCAAGTATCAGAAAGAGAACTGAAGATAAACCACCAAGTCACAGAACGCAGATCTGGAAGACATAGCTAGTGGTGGGGGAGGGAAGCGTGCCCAGAAACTTTATTATGTGCAGGTTAACCCTGCCTGCCTGCCACACCCACGCTCTGTCTAGTTCTGTAATCCTTCTGGATTTCTCTTAAGAACTCAGAAAAATTGATCATTTTAAGTGCACAGCAAATATGCAGACTTTGTAATGAAGCTACCTTTCTGGGAATGCAAATATAGAGAAGAAAACACTTACTTGCTCTATTTGAATTTACCCACAGAGTCACAATCCCTAATTTAGAAGAAAGAGAAAATTTCCTGACTTTGTGTTCTTGAACTTCCCTTGAATATTTGATCTGATTTGATGTTTAACTTCCAAAACGTACTTTAAAGATGACCTGCTGGACAGCCGTGTTAACAGATGCATAAAACACTGTGTTTCAAATCATCACTTCCCCTGTGTGTTTATGGGAGCGGAGCTCTATAGCATTTTCCTTGTCACTGTGTCGGATTTTCCCCATTAAGACTTAAATCAGGGCCTTCTTGAGAAACTGAAAGACCCTGTTTCTACCCTCCCTAATGTTCGAAGTTGATCTAAAATTTTCTAACATAATAAAAGACTGCATAGCTAGTTAGAGCCTTACATTTCCCTGGCAGCTTAGAAGCGTGAGAGGAAGGTAAGAGAGCTGTTCCCGCGCTAGGAGGAGCAGTTGAGTTGAGTCACATCTCGGAACCATCTTGCTTTGCTTCCACTTTTTTTTTCATTGCTGATCATTTTTGTTACAATTCTATTTACTTCAAAGTAACAGTTTTAATTTATTTAGTGCCTGGAGACTACTTCTCATAATATTTTCAAAGAAACTATTCTATACATTATCTGTTCACTTTGGGGGGGATGGGTTTATTGAGGTGACCAGCTCTAAAGCAGACAGCAAAGCAGACATTTTGAAATTCCAGTCTCTTAACTCAAAGGGTGAAGGGCAGGGCCCGGCTGCCCAGCTCTGTGGCTTTGAGTTCAGCCTTTGAAGGTTATGGTGTATGTAGTTCTTCATCCCTTGAAAATGCAGTTTTCAACACAAACATCAGCTCTAAGGAATCTCTTACTCTAACCTGGGACACCTAAATTTGGTAATGTTTGGAGGCCGCCAAAGGCTCACCTGCTTGCTTGAAAGCTGCAGTTTAGAACAATTTCTGGGATGTTTATTTTCATAAGAAAAAATCATTCGTTCAGTGACTAAAGCATTACAAGGATGTGATATTCCTCAGACTCAATAACCCCCTTGCTGCCTTGTTGAGAGCCGTTCTTCCGGGGGACTGCAGGCTGGATTCTTGAGACAAACTGGAGAAGGACCTAAAATAGGAGATGCTTTCTAAGCCCTGTGAGCTCCCAGAGAACCTCAGAGGAGACAGAATAAAGGTCTGTGCAGAGACACAGGTTGCCAGCAGGAGCCAGGAAGACAAAGAAGAAGCTATCTGAGAGGAAGTTGGTAGATGCGTGAGAGGCCCATCCCTGATCACTAGCAGTGGCGTGTGAAATACACCCACCTGTGAAATATACCTACCTGGTCAGAGGCCTCCCTGCGCTCACTGCACCATGGCCCTGCTTGTGATGGAGGAGGCAGTGGTAATTAACCATTGGACAGCTTTTTGCAATATAGGATTCGATTTCATGTGCATTATCACCTCCCCACATATCCTTACAGCAGTCTTTTGAGGTAGTCAGGCAGGTATTGTCATCTCCATTTTATAGCTTAAAATAAAAAGAAACACATACTCTTGAGGTCAAATGATCAATGCAGTTGAAAACTACACCTTGGAATATATGTCCCCCAGTGAATCTTATGAAAGGAATATTATGAATTTTAAAATCCTGTATCCATGAAGACTTACCAGTATCTCATTTTATTTTATTGTCACTATGGCTACGGGTGGGGAGCTCTCTTCTGGGAACTGATGTCATCCCTAGTCTAGATTTTATGAAGTGGGAGAGCTAGGACAGAGTAGAAACCTGACTTCCTCTATACTGGGAAAAATTATATTTGCAGCAGGCTGGCCACCCTCACCACCAACCCAGGCCTTTCTTACACCACTGCCGGGTCATGTGCCCTGGGAAAAAGGCTGGGCTTTGTGACATTCTAAGTGCCAGCAAGGACAGTTCTGCCAGTCACCCACTCATACCCTCCCAGCAAAGTTTTTCTCCTCTTGCACATAGCTCCCACTGCCCCCCAAGAGGTTCTCCCCTATCATTTTGTGTCACTACCAGATTTTTTGTCCATGTATTTCTTTCTGTAGCAAAGAATTTGCTGTCATTAATAAGCCCTGGTGATGGTCCAAGGCAGGCCCTGTGCTGTTTTTCATCTTGTGGGGACGAGACTTTTGTTCTCCTTCTGATTGACAGAAACGATCCATCTTCTCTCTTCCTAATTGGCAGTACATGCCAGGCTTAGGAGTTGGCAACAGCCATTGTTTTTCATCCTTTCATATGACGTTTTGGACTGCTCCTCCAAGGGCACTCACTACGGTGCCGCTCAGGCCTCCCTTCTGCCGTCCAGGTGCAGGGTAAAACTCAGCCATGCTTCTGAAGTGGCTGCGGGGCTGTTGTATCCCCATACAGAGGAGGATAGAATTAGGTTTTCTTGAACTGTTCCCCAGACCAGATTCTAGAAGTGTAACCTGTAGAGGTTCTCCTGATTTTCTCCCAAGCATAAAGTGGGGTGTGGGGTTTCTGTCACTGCCATGGAGAATTACCACAGGTTTATTGGTGTAAAACACAAACGTGTTATCTCACTGTCGGGTGGACGTCTGAGTGGACATGGCCTCCTTTCTTTTCTCTCAGTCTCACAAAACCCAAATCAAGATGTTGACCAGCCGCAGCTCTTATCTGGAGGTTCTGGGGAAGAATTTTCTCCCAGGCTCATTGAGGTTGCTGGCAGAATTCAGGTTTTTGTGGGGGCAGGGCCAAGGCCGACGTTTCCTTTCCTCACTGTTTGTCAACCTGGAGGCTGAACCAGCTCCCTGAGGTCGCCTGCATGCCTCATTACATGGCCACCCTTTCTTTCAATTCCGCGTCTGATCTCTGTGACTTCCCCCTCTGCCTCCAGTGGGAGAAAGTGTTCTGCTTCCAAAGGTTTATATAATTAGGGTGGGCCTCCCTGGACGGTCCAGATTACTCTCCCTGTTTACAGGCAGAGAGTCCTTTCTATCACGGAAAATAACATACCTGCTGACTTCAGGGATTGGCAAGTGGACCTCTTCAGTGGCCATTCTGCCTCTCACAAGTGGGTACTTGGGTTTCCTATTCAGCCATGGGGTGGAGCATGGCAGAGGGGAGAACACCCAGCCTTTGCCAGATGGCACACAGCTTGTGTCCTGGTCTCTGACCCATCAGGTAAGCAGGCACAGGCCTCTGACTCCGATGGGTCCTCATTGCCTGGTTCACAGTAGGTCTCCTCAAAGTCATTTATGAGGAAGAAATCATGTTTTTATCTTCCGCATGGAGAAAAAAGAGATTACTCTCAGGATGCCTGGTGACCTTCAAGATAACTCAAAGATTGGCAATGCCATTTCTACATCTGCTGGGCTGATGCCCGTAGACCTCTGTGGCTCCGGGGGCACTTGAAATGTAACTAGGATGATTTAGGAAAGGAATTTTAAATTCTATTGAAAGGTAATTAACTTAAATGTAAAGAGCCACACGTGGTTAGCGGTATCATATCGGGCAGTTGTAGAACATGTGAAATATTCATTGATTTTAAATGCTCGCCAGCATGATACAAATGTGGGTGTCTGAGGCTTGGAAACTCTGTGCTAAAGAGTCATTGCATTTTGCACTCACATGTCCAGAGATGTTGCTTTATATTTTTGCTTCTCACCTCTGTCTTTTATTTGTAAACACTCTGAGAAGGTAATAGCTCTGGCGTGCCCAGCAAGGATAATAAATCTGCAGGGGAATAGCAGAAATATCAAAGAACACCAGCTCCTTTTCGCCTCCTCCCCTCCGGAAGCCACGCTACCCCCTCCTGAGGGGCGCTGCCTGTTGCAAGCTCTCATTCCTTCCTCCTCCTTGTGTTCTCCAGCTCTCTTTTCTGTTGGGAACTGTTAGGGGTTAGACACACAGCTCTCTACCCTTTTTGAACTCCCCTAAGAATTCACCTCTCTGCTGTTATTCCCCATACCCTTGATCTCCCCTAACTCTACTCAGAAAATATCGTGAAGGCTCAGCTTCCTGTTCACCTCTTAGGAGATGCTGTTGAGAGAGGCCCCATGTCCTAAATAAGCCTTCCAAATTGCCAGCCATGTCTTCCTTTCCCCTCCGGGCCTCTGTGGGTACACAGATTAATTCTTATGCTTTAGGACATTGGCAACTGCCACATTTTCAAAAGCAAAGCATAAACAGAAACATGGTAGTTTTTACCTGTCGTTATTTACAGGAAACACCCAATATGTGATCCCTTTCTTCAGCAGTTGTTTATATCATTTTCTTTTGATTAAGAATATTTACAAATGTAATGAATTTTCAGCCTAAAAATGAAGATGAGCATAAGTCACCGGGGAAAGAGATGAGTTTAAAACTGCCATTCTTTGCCGGGATCGAACTGTCACCCCCTCTACCCTCCACCCTGATTGATTGTCTTAAAACAAGAAGTCCCCCTCATCATTTGGGGAGCCTTTCTATAACACTGGTGCTCAGCTTCCACTCACTGTGAAGATGCAGCTACTTGCGTGTTTGTGTTTGACACGTGTCTCTAACATGGGCCTGCTGACCTTCGAAGAAGACAGAGTCAGTAAATAACCAAGAAAAAAATGGAAGAGAGAGAGGAAGGCTGAGCAAGGTCATTGTTGGCACAAATGACAAGAAAACACCTGAAGCTAGTGTAATCTTTGGTGTCCTAGGGACCAACCTCAACTCCAGATCTACTTCGGAACTCTGTAATATTCATTAAGCTCCCTGATTGACCTTTCCGAGCCTCAGTTTTTCAATCTGTAAAACGTCTTGGCAGGATTACTATTTAATCATTATTTAAATAAAGTGAAAGTGTAAATTACTGGGCTCCTTTCCAAGCTCAGTCCCTTGACAAACATGAATTTACCTCCCTCCTGTTTTCCAGCACTCCCTGCCCTCGCCTGCCAGTCAGTGCCTTTCATTCAGTTGCAAATAAGCTATTCTTCTTAAACATGTGTATGACTCCTACACAGGCTCCCCACACATCTGGAAGATTCTTTCTGTTCTCCTGGGAACACATGCTGAACTGCTTGGTCAGGAAGTCTTCTTTTTTGTTGTTATTGCAGTTTGGCCAGGGCCGGGATCGAACCCGCCACCCTCGGTATATGGGGCTGGAGCCCTACCCACTGAGCCACAGGCATCGCCTTTTAATACTTCTTATGTAGAAACAAGATTCCTCCTTACCCAGAAGTATCTTCCTAAGAGTAATATGTTCACAAATAGCATTTTACATAATTAATGCAAACTGTGATTTATCCTAAGTTTTGGCATGCATCTCTTAGTTTTCCTAATTTAATGGAAAGAAGCACATGGATAAATCACTATTACCAAATTCAAATGGCTGCTAGACCTTTTCCCATGATGTTGTATGAACTAAGGGGTCTAGGGTCTGGGTGTCTACATGACCAGTGGCTTCAGTGGTGAGACTAAAAGTAATTATTTTTGCTATTTACAGCATTTAATTGGGGAGGACAAATGAATTATCTCTTGAAACACAATGAATAAAGGCTGGGAACTGGCTTTCCTGTATCTGTCATCACTTGTGAGGAAAACTGGCAGGGGATTCCAAAAGTAACCCACCTCTTCCTTTTTCTGTTTTTTAATTAAATCATAGCTCTGTAAATTAATGCAATCATGGGGTGCAATGCGCTGGTTTCGTATACAATTTGAAATGTTTTCATCAAACTGATTAACATAGCCTTCATGGCAATTTCTTAGTTATTGTCTTAAGACATTTATATTCTATGCCTTGTAAATTTCACATGTACCCTTGTAAGATGCACCGTAGGTGCTTTTTCTTAGTGAGCCACATCTGTACCTAATTCACACATCCCATGTTAAGCTGTTCAATCCATTGGGGGAGCGGCTTTAACAATAAATTCTAGTATGTCTTAACAACAACAAAAATACATAAAATTTGCCTTGCACAAACACAGGCAACTCCCAAGTCTATTTTTTTTATTTGAAAGAACATTTTAAAATCAATTCACCATTTTGGGTCTCTCAGAAAAATCTAGTGGTGGTTTACAGTGGAAGTCTCATAATGTTTATATACATATGTGAAAATTACTACTCAAATGAAAAATGAGAGATAAATGAACAGAAATATAAATGCAAAGGGATCGATATCCTGGCCATCTTTGCATTGTTATACAGCATATCTTTGTGTCTCTGTATGTGAATTCTCTGCTAGTCCTCAGCTGTATTTAATCCCTCAAGATTTGATATAAAAACATAATGCCAAATAAAGAACTTTCCTTAAATTATTCAAATCTCCCTATAAGTGATTTCCCACTCTTCCTGCGATGGAAAACATTTGATCATAAATTCAATTAAATCAGCCATCGTCTTTGTGATGTTTGTCCAGCTAAATCCTTTAGTGACTAAACCAGTAAACACACCAGCTGTGTGCGTTGTGTGCGTGTGTGTGTTTATGGCACAGCTCTCGCAATAGAAGTGATTTGAAGCAAAGATGAAGGGTAGTTCTCATTTCTGAGGCCAGATTTTGACCATTTCATTGCAGCCAGGTTTTAAAAGATTAAACTCTTAGGGATAAAATCATGCATATTTTCCAGTTTGGCGCCAAATTGAAATATATTTGTAGATCAGAACTGATAGACTTTGGAGATGTTGTAAAAGCTGTCAAGCCATGTCAACCATTCTTTCTCTTCTTTCATGCCCTCTCCTCCATAGTTAAAAGAAAATTGGCTGTCAACATATTTTTAAGTTTCTCAGGGAAAATGTTGTGATAGAACTATGGTACTGTTTATAATTTCTTACATGTATGTCAACTGAAGAGGTAAGGTTTGTTAGAGGCATAGCAATGTTGCTTGTTTCTCATTTGGATTCTAAAGTCTTTGCAATGCATAGATACGACCAACTTCCTCCTGCCTTTTTCATCTTACCTTCACCTATTAATTTGGACATCACTGAACCCCATGCATATCTTCACATGTGCGTATCCATGTGGCCGGTAGAGGGCAGCATGTTCTGAGGGAGAAAAGAAGGTTATAAGACAGCTCAGGTTGATAAAAATATCTCAGATTGTATGTCAAGATAAACAGCTTTATTTTATTTTCTACATATATATATATTTTTTCCTTTAGCAAAATAGGTAAAATGTCTCTGGTAGAGAAGCCAGTGCTGTCCATACTTTGATTGTCTGTCCCTGTCTGCCATGTTATATCTGTTTAGATGACAAATATTTTTAATGAACCGTGGCAGCTGCTTCATTAGGGACTATACCGGGTTCCCATGCCTTTGCCTCCAAATGGGACGAAGCACATTATTTTATATATAAAGATGAATACGAATGGGGTTTGTCATTTTCTTCTCATTTCTGGTCCCCCTTGACAGAAGTTTAGAATTTGGCGTAAATTGTACCTCTAGTTCTAATTTTATTTGGCGGTCGAGAGAGGCTCTGCTTAGAATCCTGCTCTCTCTCATTTATTCCTTTTAGGCTGTAACTGCCAAAAGAATTCTAATGTCTTTTACTTTCCCCATGAAAATGAAAAACCCTCTTTCAGGGAGATCTTTCTTCCACAGCGGACTTCAGGTCTCACAGTGGGGTTCCTACCCTTGCCAGGCAGTACATCTTTGGGGTGAGTCTCTGACCTACACTTCTCTTCTGTTGCCACATTCACTGATTTTTATCAGGCCCTTTTCTGCTGTTCATCTTAAGAGCCAAAGCCTCCCAGTGAGTGTGTGAACTATGTATTTCCTTTAAGGAAACGTAGAAACTTCTAGAAGCTGCAGTAACTCATTTAAGAATATGGACCATCACTGTCCAGTAGGGAGATGTTCTGTATCTTCACTTCCTAATGTGGCAGCCACTAGCACGTGTGACTACTGAATAGTTTAAAATGTGGCTAGTGCAAAAGAGGAACTCAATTTTAAAATTTTAATTTTTTGTTAATTTAAATGTAGGTAGCTCTGCGTGGTTAGTGGCTGCCAAACTGGACAGTGTGGAATAGAGCACGGCTTCTGATCAGTTTAAAGCGAGTGTTTTTTCAGAACATATTATGAGATGGATTAGGGATTCCAGCTCAAAACCTCCTGCCCAGGTTTTTATTTTCTCACTGATTTCTTTCTCATATAGCTATAGGCTTCAATCCAAATCCTCTGACTCTGCCCCAGGATTTATTTTCTCTCAGAACATCTGAGGGATTTTCAATTTTCAAATTCTTCGATTTTGTTGAATATTGAACATATCTCTCTTGGGTATCCAGAATGGAGTTTCAAAGCATGGCGTGTCTGCAGCACTGAATCAGTAGGCACGAGCCGTTTCACAGTCTAAGGGCTGGGAGCTGTTGATACCTAGTTTTCCTAAACATAGGAACAACACTTAGCAAATGTACTAAAATGTGTCAAGCTGCATACAAGTTTCATACACATGAGTGCATTTCCTAAGTTGGTTTCTATACGTGTGAAATAGCTGTTTACATTGATTAGAAATAAACTGTATGTTTGTATCATCTGTTCAAAATTCTTTTGAAAATTTTTATGGACGTTTCCAATTAATAAGATGATTATTTTCTTGTTTTATTTCTTTAAGCACTCCCTAGCTTTACGTGTGACCTTCAAAGGCATGTGTTCGGTTTTCTACGTTGTGCTGAGACTGTTGGTTTCAAGGCATAAGTAGACTTTTAAAGGGTTTGTGTCATGCCAGTTGCTTCTGACTCATACTAGAGATACTCCTGAAAACGCCCTGTCTACATATATCGGGCAATTATAAGTAGTTGGACCCCACATGATAAGAAACACATCTTTTCTGTTCATTTGTCGTCCTTTTATTTCACTTGTAAAGGTAGAATGACTGATCAAAAAGATACGTAGCTCTAGCAGTCATGCCAGTTTGGGAGTTCTTTAAGCCATGGATATGGAATGGCATCCTTTCATTGTAAATCATTTTATGGGGAGTTAAGTCAGGAGTAAAGCAACTCAAAGGTTGTGCCCACTTTCAGCCTGCTCTGTGCTCACACAATAACCAAGCCCCCAGACCCACAGCCTCCTCCACATGAGAGAGGAATCCAGCGCTACTTGGCAGTCACATTATTCTTTAAGAGACCAACCTCTTGGAAAAGACTAGGTATCCTGTCACCACCAGGCATGACTGAACAAAAAAGGCAGTGATCATGACGTTCTTTTCAATGTCTTTTAGTGATGGGCTTTAATATCGGGCTCCCCTGCACGAAGCCAGTTCCCTACCATTCTAAGATTGGCAAGCTTTCTGTTAGTGAATGTGCACATTATCTACAGAGAAGTCAGCCAGCTGAAGTCTCAATAATGAAGCAACTATTTCTGCATTGGGAGCAGCCACTAGCAAACTCCAGAAGCACTTTAGACTACTCTGTAAGAAGGAGCATTATAGTCATTGCAGGTGTGATGACATACAGAGAGACCAGAGGAAAGATCAAGACAAGGGCTTAGAACCACGGAATATCCCAAAAGTCACCCATAATGTTACGATACATAAGGAAAATGGGAAATTGTAGCTAACTGTACCTTTATTTACAAAATATTCATTGCCAAATTTTACAAAGAGCCACATGGCCAACACCTAGAGAATGTTTTGTAAAATTGTGTAATGAATTTTTTTTTTTTGAGACAGAGCCTCAAGCTGTCACCCTGGATAGAGTGCTGTAGCATCACAGCTCACAGCAACCTCCAATTCCTGGGCTCAAGCAAGTGTCTTGCCCCCGCCTCCCAAGTTCCTGGGACTACAGGCACCAGCCACAACGCCCGGCCATTGTTTTCTTTTTTTTTTTTGGTTGCAGCCGTCATTGTTGTTTGGCGGGCCCAGGCTGGATTTGAACCTGCCAGCTCAGGTGTACATGGCTGGTGTTGAGCCACAGACGCTGAGCCTATAATGAATATTTTATAAATAAAGGTACATTTACCTACAATTTCCCATTTTCCTTCATACAGTGATTCTGTTGGTGACTTTTGGGACACCCTGTGGAAGGAGAAGACAAGGCACCATTTCTTAACTCTTTTTTACAACACAGAGTTGGAATACATCTTGCAGATGTTAAAAGCAACTCCTTAAATAACGCGTTCACACCCTAATGGAAGAAGAAACAATGTCTTTTAAAGAGATATTTTTTTCTAAATATTTTAGAATCTCTTCTCCAATCAGTTCTCAAATGTGTTCCATACATTGCAGAATAGAATGAATTGTTTCCCAGACCTTGAACTGCAAGACCTTGAACTGAACTCCAAACAAACAAAAACTGTTGTTTTTTTTTTTTTTTTTAATACTACCTTTAGCACCTGCCACGTAAGAATATGCAGTAACTTCTTCCCAAGAACACCTTGTGGTTACTCCAAATTCTAATAGATGTCACTTTGAGACTCTGTAGCTCTAGGGCAAGGATACCTGAGGAGTTCAGGTGTTTTTGAGTCACTTTGTCTGGGGTATTTGAAAAGATCAGTTGGGAAGAGGAAAGGAGGAATGGGGATGAAGAAGTGGAAAAAATGCTTTTGCACTGCTGTGTTGGTCCATCTGGACTTGAGGTCACCCCCTTCGTGCCTACGAGGAAGGAGGAAATCAAGATGTATAATACTGAGATGGACCAGGGAAATGGGAGCCAATTGTGATGAACCATAAAATGGGGAAGACATTGGATATTTAGATTAAAAAGAACAAACATAGCAGGTGTTCAGGGGAGACTGGCAAGGAGAGAAATAGTTTTTAGTATGTAACATAGCAAAACACGTTTACAAAATCATGTAAAAGCTTGGCGGCAGTTCCTGAAGCATATCTAAGGAGAGAATGTTTCTAAAGGTATACAAAATAATATTAAAAATATTTTTATTTGAGGTACTCTGTCATTTTCTTTTAGTGAACATTTTAGTATTATCAGACCTATTCATAGCTTCACTCATGATCTCAATCCTCCTAATTCCATTTATTTCCCATTAATTATAAATTCTCCAGTGAGGAATCTCCTACCAAAGGGGTTCCAGGGATAGACTTTGATTTGGGAAAGAAAAAGGACGTTTTTACTGCATTTAGCAAGGCCAGTTGAATTTTTGTACACACATAGAAGTGATGAGGCAGCAGTAACGTAGGAAGAAACACCACCAGCTGCCTTTGCTCAGAACACACATGTCTGGGCTCACTGCATGCCAAATGCTCTGTCTGCATTGTCTCAGATAATCCTGAAAACAACCCTCAAATAGTTTTCCTGATAGGAACATTTAAGCTTATTTTAGAAATTTTATTTTCTTGTCTTCAGTTGTTCTATAGTCCCAAGAGCAGGTCTATAAATATATTTCTCATTTGCCATTTTTATACACAGCAGGACTGAGACTGGAGAGGCATATAAGGCATTTACTTTGGGTTCAGGACATAGGGCGAGTCAAAAAAGCCTCAGTCATCAAGAAAAGTAGCATTTTCATGCAGTATTTAAAAAAATCAAAAGATGGCTTCAGTGCTTTCTATGCCATCCATCAGGCTACCCTGCCTTAGCACCCATTCCACAGCCTCCTCCTTGGTAGGCTCCGGAAGCAGTGAGGGTGCAGGGAAATGGGCCCCACCTACTTACTGCTGATGGCCCTGTAACCCAGTAAGCAACCTGGAAGACAACATGGACACATTTTAGAGTGTATGAAGATGTCATGGCACACTCAAGGAGTGTGATTTAGCCTTATCTCAATGTTCTGGGTGCCCGGGAATGCACGGCAAGGTTCCTGCTCTCACAGAGCTTACCTTCTGGAGTAGTGAGAAGAGTCAACAAAACAAACGGGGTAATTTCGAAGAGTGGCAAGTACACAAAGACAATGAAACAGGGCAGTGTGATCAAAAGGAAGAGTGCTGGCGGGCCGTAAGCCATACAAAGGCTGGGATTTTGACATTTTTGCTCAGTTCTATGTCCTTAGCACCTACAGCACAGCTGATCACTTGGTAGGCCGTTAAGGAATGTTTGTTGAAGAATGAAAGTGCTTAGTGGTAGCAGTACGGGGAGCATATAGAGAGTGAGAGGAAAGGAGATTGGAGAGTAAAGGCAGAGGCCAGGGCAGGAATGGCTTCATGGGCTACAATTCAGGATTTTACTTTTCTTCCAACAGGAAGCCTGAGGAATTATGTTTTTGACCTAGTAATTTATCTCTTTAGTGTTTCTTCCAGGGAAATAAATCAACCAAGTAAAATCCTAGTTGCCCAATATAGATTAAATTTTTAAAAAAGATTTTGGTATGTAAAAACTAATTCAAGATGGATTAAAGACTTAAATGTCAGACATGAAATTATAAAAACTCTAGAAGAAAGCATAGAGAAAACTCTTCTAGACATCAGCTGATGCAAGAAATTTGTGACTAAGACCCCAAAGGCAAATATAGCAACAACAAAAATAAATAAAAGGGACTTAATTAAAAAGCTTCTGCATAGCAAAGGAAATAATCAACAGAATAAATAAGCAACCTCCAGAATGGGAGAAAATATTCAAAAACTGTATATGAGACAAAGGACTGATATCCAGACTCTCTGAAAAACTCAAGCAAATAAGCAAAAAAAAAAAAACCCAGAAAACCCTATCCAAAAGTCTTTTTGAAAGAAGATAGACAAATGGCCAAAAAACATGAAAAAAAGCTCAACATCACTAATCATCAGGGAAATGCTCATTAAAACTACAGTGAGATACCACCTTACTTTTATCAGAATGGTCATTATTAAAAAGTCTAAAAGCAACAGGCTGGCGTGTATACATAGAAAAAAGGAATGCGTATACACTGTTAGTAGGACTGCAAACTAGCACAACCCCTCTGGAAAAAAGTATGGAGATTCCCCCAAAGACTTAAAAGTCAACCACCATTCAATCCAGCAGTCCCAAAGGAAAAGAAATCATTTTATCAAAAAACGCTTATACTCAACTATTTATTGTAGCACAATTCACAGTTGAAGAAATATGGAATCAACCTAAGTGACCATCAAATTCATGAATGGATAAAGAAAATATGGTACACATATTAATATTTACCATGGAGTACTACTCAGCCATAAAAAGGAATAAAATAGGCCAGGTGTGGTGGCTCACACTTGTAATCCTGCACTCTGGGAGGCCAAGACAGGTAGATCATCTGAGCTCAGGAGTTTAAGACCAGCCTAAGCAAAGTTGAAACCCCATCTCTCTTAAAAGTAGGTAAACTAGCTGGGTGTTGTGGCAGGTGCCTATAGGCCCAGGTACTTGGGAGGCTGAGGCAGGAGGATCACTTGAGCCCAAGAGTTTGAGGTTGCTATGAGCTAGGACACCATGGCACGCTATCCAGGGTCACAGAGTGAGACTCTGTCTCAAAAAAAAAAAAAAAAAGTAACAAAATAATGTCTCTTGCAGCAAGTTGGATGGAAATGGAGACAATTAGGTGAAGTATTTCAGGAATGGAAATACCACACATTCTCGCTAATAAGTGGGAGTTAATAGACAGGTACACATGGTCATAAAGAAAGGTAAAGAACATGAGAAACCAAGAATGGAGGAGGATGGGGAAAAAGGATAACAATTGCTCTGTTAGGTACGAGGAACACTATTCTGGTAATGGATACACCAAGAGCCCTGACTTGAGCATTCTATCCATGTAACAGAACTACTTGTACCCCCTAAATTAATAATTTGAAATAAATAAATAAATAAAAATAAAAAGACTTGGAACCAACTTAATCCAGATCCAGGGAATGGAGAAAAAAGTTTAACAAATCATAATTTCATGAACTCAGTGGAATATTGCACATTAGGATCGTATCTGTGATGCCTTGAAATGTTTCATCTGTTTCCTGAAAAAAAGCAGAATGAAAGATAATATGCATAATAACATATTACTATGAAAAATAGCTGTGAACTGTTCCTGAAATATGATACTGAAGATGAAAAAAGTTGTGTTAGGGTAGTAGAATTTGGGGTGAAATTATCTTTAATATTGTCACATTATTTTAATTAAAAAATATGTTGCTTAATTTGTGTAGAGTTTCTGTAGAAGGTGATCACAAGGTTTTGGAGCTAGTGGAGATGGTTGCACAATATTGAGAACATAATTAATGCCACTGAATTGTACACTTAAAAAATGATTAAAATGGCAACATCTATGTCACATGTATTTTATCATAATCATAAAAAAACACCCCAGATATCACCTGTAACCATCGTGTGATCCACAGGCTTGGAGGCAGCTCCCAGGGATTCCACCTTCTGGCCTTTACCTCTGTGCCCACCTGTTCTATTTGTACTTGATACATGAGTAAAGTTTACTGTCATGAAATCATCATAATGAAATCATACATTTTCAAGTTCCAATGTCTTAAGAGAAAGAAGTTGAAATTAGATTCTTTCTTTGCTTTGAACTAAACTTTAATAACTCGTGCCTTCTTATCTAACTTGCATTTTGATTTCAATGGGACCACTATTTTTGGTGATTTTCTCCAATCTTCACCATTTAATATCTTTAATCTATAATACAACAACATTTTCAAGAGATGGAGAAGCATTCTTTCTTCTGTATCAGCATACGGGGCTATGCTGTTTATATGTATCTTTTGCCTCTAGAAAAAGCACTACATTTTTTTCATGTTTTTCTTATTATCTTGGATCATGTCCAGTCTGTAAGGAAATAAACATGTAAAGAGAGAGTTCTGTGGAATGTTAACTGCATTGCTATTTTTCTTCTTTTTATCATGCCCCAAGATTCACCAAAGTTGATATAAATTCACCATGCCTTCTTTAAAAAGCGTGACAGCAAGGCATTCTTCCTGTAGGAGTCAGACTGTAAAAGGTGATTTCCTTTTACTCCATTTGGTTTAAGCCTGTAAAAAGCATTAAGTGAAAAATCTGATATATTTGTTAGGGCATTTATTGCATTACTAAGTTATATTTTCAGTTCTCAGTGAAAGGTTTATTGAGAACACAAACTTTGAAGAGGTTTGTTCAGGATTAAAGACATATTTTTTCTTCTCTTTTGGTGAAATAATATCACACAAAATGACAGCCTTTCAGGAGCTATTTTTAGCTCCTGTTTACAGTCCAAAGACGCACTGTACCATTCTGGTGAAGCAAGCATCAGCTTTCTAAAACCTGCCTCTAATGATGAGATTTGTGACTTCTGTAGGGTTTCAGAAGAATGAAAGACTAGGGAGGCATCATTTCCGTTAACCCTATTTACCATTATGCAGACACATCACTAAGTTAAGCTTTTTTTTTCCAGAACCTTTGAGTTTTCACACTGTCCACCTAACTTGGACTAAATATTTATAACTAATCTATCGGAAACATAAGCCATTCCTAAAGTTTAATGGAGATTCATTTTTTTTTTATCATCAAAAGTGAGAATTGTCTATTTCAGGCAAAATAGTGGTTTAATGGACCCCTTTGGATTCAGGAAAATTGGATAATCTTTATTCTTTAAATAATATAAATACCAAGAGAATCACAGGGGTATAACATTCACTAATAATTTACTTTGCTTCACTTTTGGTTTCTGAAAAACATCCTAAAACCTTGTGAAATAGATGAAATAATAAGATGCCTAAAGTTGATTTACACAAGATATGGTAAGAAAAGGTCAATCTTCACAGCAGTCCTGTGAAGTAGGAGAGGGCTATTAATTTTATCCTTATCTGTATCCAGAAGTTGGAAAGGTCACGAGTTGCCTAATGTCCTTCAGGTAATGATGGGATCCCATATGGGGCAGGGTTATAAGGTCCAGAGCTTATCAGAGGATATAACTATAAATGAAATAACTAGGAAGTTGGAAATCAGTTCTGTTGAATGCAAATCTTTAGGTTTTAAGGATATTCTATACTGATCTGTGAGTTTAGACATTTCGTTTAAGTATTCCACAAGGAATGATGACAGGGTTCTGATGACAGGGTTAATTACTATAAGTATATTTTTATTCTCTTTTACTTAAATAAAATGTATCCATCTTCTCCCCCCATGTCCTCCAGTTAGAGCTGTGTTTTTCAACCTTTTTTTATATCATAGCACTCTTGAACTTTTCGTTAAACTTCCATGGCTCACTTAAATTATGTTTATCAAAACTGAGAGTAAGAAAAAGAAATATACTTACTGCTCTTTGAAACTCTCATGAAAATAATTTAATTAATGATCTTCAAAAATTTTTGTGGCACACCTAAGATCCTCTCGCATCAGTTGAAAATCTCTGTGTTAGGGGCTTGGAAAGGAGATATTGGTGCCTCTCCTGCTAACTAAACTGTTAAAGTGAAAGACAAAGTTTGTAGAATCATATCATCACTGATTCATTACATTTAGGAATCTTTTCTAAAACATAACTGAGATGCAAGTATGCCTGACAGGTTTGTGGTATCCTACATATGAAAAATATAAATGTTTGGCAAGCTATAACAAATCACAGAGTAAATTTTTTAAAAATTATGCTTCTCAGTATGTGGAAGTATAGGTTAAGTGCATAGGGTTATAGTATTTTATATAAATTACTGAAAAATAAAATTTAACAACTCAAAAACGTCACTGCCACTAAGCACTGGAGAAGAATTGGAAAGGAAATTAGAGTCTCTGCATAACAGTGTAGTGAAATAGTTAACTGTTTCCTATAAGCAGGTAGAATAAAAATATAATCTACTTTTGTGGTCATTAAGTGAAAACAAGTTAAAATACACAAGGGCTATTATTGAAAGGAATATAACAAAAGGTTAACTTTTATTAGCTTATGAAATGTTTTGACAATATACGTCAGTGGATTTGGGAAATGAAAATGTGAAAACAGCTTCAGATTAGTAATCCAAAAGGTTGCTATAATGATTATATCATAAACTCACAGATTTTCAGAAGCCAAATTACCCTTTATTTGATTTCAGAATGAACTTAAACATCTGAGGATACCTCTTTTCCCAGGGAGGGTAGGAAATTGTAATAAATAAAATCAAGGTTGAGAAATTTGGAGTAAATATTATCAAGCTAAGCTCTGAAATCCAAAAAAGAGAATTTAGTATTTTTCTTTTTCTGCCCCACTTTTTGGCAGTTTAGAATAGCCTTAAGAATGCCCGCACTAGCATTTTCAAAAACTTGATTCATTCCGATCCTCCTGAGGGCTCTTCAGCACTTTCTGTAGTTTTCCACCAGGGAGAGTTGACTGTAAGGGCAACTGTATTGACTACAAGTTGGATCTGAAAGAAACCTAACAGTGTGGATTTGTATGACTGGCTTTGGGGATTATTCATCTTGTCCATGTAAGGCTGAACTCTTCCCGTTGCCTTTATTATACTATAGGACAGTGAAGGTGTTAGTGAGAATATAGAAGAATAGTCTCTACAGCAGTAGAGTTCAAAATTAAAGGAAGAGAGAGAAATACAGAAAAATGTAAGGTGCTCTTCAGGAAAACTTTAAGAATAACCCAATAATTCCCTTACCAATTAGGTAACATATAGCTTTCTCTGTACATACTTTAGCAATAGTTCTTTTGGCATGGCATATAATGGACATTAAGATTAGAGTCAGAAGTCTTGATCCTCTCCATTTTGTAACCACGACCCTTTGATCATCTGTATCAAATCTGGTAATACATGGAAAAGCATTTTGTGAACTATAGAGCTGCCTTCAAATATCATTATTACTATGTAGCATTGGCAGTCAAGTGAGCTGACCATTATGGGAATGAGTGTCTACCAGGGAGATTGTGGCATTAAACAATTTCATTAGAATAATGAATAATAAATGACCAATTTTTAATGCACTGAAAATCACAACCTATTTATGAAACTGAGATAAAATGTTATCTGTTTACCTTAAGAAGAATAATTTCTTTTTTTCTTTCTCTCTCTCTTCCTTTCCTCTCCCTTTTTCTTTTTTCCCCTTCCCTCCCCTCCCCTTCCCTTCTTCTCTCTCTTTCTGTATTTATTTTCACAAGCAGTACATTAACAAGGCAGTCTCAATGTTAAACAACTCCCTGTCTTCATTATTAATGTAACTAAGAGTGTTTCCTTGCATTTCATTGTCCAGCCCAGCACTTAGTGTTGAGAAGTTCACTGCACATGCCTAAATCTTTTCTTTAATTATTAGTTTTCATTTTTTATTCCAGTGTCAGAGATTCAGTCATGTTATCCTTGACCAATTACTGACCATTCTTTGGAAAATGAATACATTTAATCCTATTAGAGAGAGGAAGGGAAGAGATGGGAAGGGAAGAGGAAAAAGGAAATAAGTTACTTTTTGGAAAATTAAAACACTGTTATGACCATAGTACTCCAAGACAAAAAAAGCTTTAAGAAGAGTTATAAGTGAGCATTTTGCTTTTGATTCATAAATTAGAAAAAGTGTTGCATCTGACAGTTCTGTTCAGTGTAGTTAAGGAAACAAATTTGTCTTTGTGGGTGGGTGGACTTCACAAATCATCCACATCATTTTCTAGAAATCAGATGTTTAATTCAGTGGCCAGTGCCATGCAGAGAGACTACAAGGACAATTGTTTGTGCCAGCCTTGGCTCCAGATAGCGATGAAAATGTCTCTCCTGAGAATTTCTACAAGTTTATGTTTAAATTTATACATCTGCATCATCATGCAAGTCAACAGCAAGAACTTGGGATATAGTATTAGGCACAAATTTTGGTGAAGTCAAAAAATTTGGTGAAAGCAAAAGAAAATCTCTGTGGAGAAACATATTCTCAATCCAGGCCCTTCAGGATTCCCACAGATTAACATTAACTAAGCATGAGCTCACAATCCAGAATTATAAAGTATGTTAGAAAAAAATCCTTGTGAGTGAGGATCAGTAGCAAAGGCAAGAAAATTGAACTCTGCTCTCACTCAGAACTTCAGATACTAGGAGTTATCAAACATATAACTCTGTTTAAAAGGTTGTAAAGGAGGATCAGTAGCAAAGGCAACAAAATTGAACTCTGCTCTCACTCAGAACTTCAGATACTAGGAGTTATCAGACATATAACTGTGTTTAAAAGGTTGTAAAGAAGTAAAAGATAAAATTAAAAATTTGAACAAGAAACTGTCAAAACAGAACAGGCATGTCAAAGAATTAAAAAGAACTAAGAAGAACAAAATGAACAGGGAAGACAGCCTATTAGATGCATCTGATTTGAGAATTAGGTGAACTGGAAGATGGTTCTGAAGTAATTACCCATAATGGAGAACAGAGGGATTAACATATGAAAAATATGAAATAGTAAAGACAGGGAAAATTTAATGAGATGGTGTTGGTTTAGAATTACGAAATCAGAGAAGAGAGAGCATTAGGGGATAATAACATTTGAAGAGTAATGACTGGGACATTTTTCTAGACTTGATGAAGGACATGAAACCTCAAATTCAGGAAACACAGTGAATACCAAGCTAAATAAAAAGAATACTTTAACATGGAAATTGCAGAACTCTGAAGAGAAGAACTAAAAGGTAGCAACAACAGAAACATATGGAATAATATCCCCATAGGATTAAGGAGAAAATGTTTTGAACCTGGGTGTAGAGTTACATACCCAGTCAAATCGTCATCCTGTGTTAAAACAAAACTGAGAGAATTTACTGCCAACAATCCTCACTGCAAGGACTTCTACAGTTTGTATTTCAGGTACAAAGATATAGTCTGAGCAGGAATGCCTGAAATAAGGGGGAAAAGATAAATAAATTAGTGAAATGGGTAAATAAAATAATAATATAATAATTGTGTCTAATATGTGTTCTTAAGGGCATTGAAAATAGAATATTAGATAATCATAACAGGAGAAATGGGACTATTGTTTGGCAGGAGGGTACAGGTAAAATTTAACTCTGAACTCTTTTTAAAAGTAAAAAGTTCAAAGGTTAAGAAACTTCACTTGGAAAACTGAAGGTGAAGACATAAAAGTTCGAAAGTTTCTTCTAAGATCCTTCATACGACAAAATGCCAGGCCAACCTTGCTCAAGAGAGGCCACCACTAGCTGCAGGTTGGGCACTTCTGTGTGCTCTTGGTCACACACGTGTGTGAAGAGTTGGAAGAGCAGTGGAGATTATGGAAGGCACACGGCATGACTTCTGTGCAACCAGGTGAACGATAGAAATTCATCACTATTCCACCAAGAAGCTCCATGAGAGGGATTAACTAAAACACTGGAGGATTGAATTAAAATCAGGAAAGCATTTTACAAGAATTCTGACCTAGATGGGCAAACCTGGGGGAACTTCCTTTCTGTGCCTCATTACTGCGTTAGAGAATTGCTGCTGCTTGCTAGGAGATTCATTGTACTTCCTGCTACTCCCAACTCAAACTCAAACCTCTGCATATTTCAAGTGTGGTATATTGAAGTATATTTCAGAGTTGTTTTTTAGGTCATTCTTTGCACCAGTGGTTCCCAACCTTCCTAATGCCGTGGCCCTTTAATACAGTTCCTGTGGGTTGCGACCCACAGGTTGAGAACCGCTGCTGTACACCATTTCTGTATCCCTATTTCAATTTTTTTTAAATTCTCAAATAATCCTTTTGAGCATTTTTTAACATGACTCAGATGAACTCGTCAGCTCTTGTGAAGTTACACACAGACAGTCCAACAAGGATAAACCTAAGCAAATTTATGGAGGAACTTTAAAAATATCATGGTATCACAATAGTCAGAATATGGAAAACAAATTCAACACAGCTCTTGTGACAGATAAGGTGTCCAGATTCAGCCTGGGCCCTTTGGGGATGGTTCACTTTTATTTAACCAGGATGTTGATGACTGGGTACATCTTGTAAAAACGAAGTTTCTTGAAGAATCTGGTTGTTGCATCACTCTGATTGTGTTGCAGCTCTTGGGAGAGCTCTAGCGTTTATTGCCCAAGCACCAGTTGAAGATGGAATGAAATATAAAGATACAGGAAAGTTCATGAGGCAAAACTGGAGTGGAAATTTGAAAAGCAAGCACCTTTTGTATTTGGAGAATTTGTTTCTGAAATGCAGCTGCACTTCATAAACACCAATAGTTGTAGAAATAACTGTTAAAGTCAGTGAAATAGGGCTCCCTGGTGCTATTGCCTTGGAAAAGGAGTTTAAGACAGGACCCAGTGTATCATACGTGTTAGCCAACATGTAGACTTAGTGAGGGGTGAGTCAGGTGATGCTTCCATAGGAGTACCGAGGGGAAGAATTGCTAGAACTCAAGCTTGACAAAATTGCACCCTCTGTGTTTGGATTATCATCAGCCTATTAGGGCACTTAGCAAAAGGTACTTTTTTTCAGTATTTGTATCTAGTGACCTTTTCTGAAAACATATAATATTGAATGATACCTTCTTTATATCTGTGAGCAATACACAGATATTGCTCGCATCAATGCAGAGCATTTGAGTGCCAAAATACCCAGCATGGCACTTTCATGTTTTTCATATCATATAAAATTAAAATCCAAGGAACCACCAACAGCACTCTAGACCTTCCGTGGTTTATTCCTTCATTCACTTCAAACATCGATAGTGGTGCCTATATGACAAAGGCCTGGTTGTTTATATCTGCCACATTTAAAATAGCATGTACCAGGTTTGTGTAACTATTGATTTTGTTGGCTTTTCTCTAAGTCTTATGATTATTTCTTAATGTCTCTGTATTAATCTCATTTTTGCTGTTAAGAAAGCCTCCATTTTGAAAATGACAAACCTCTGGGTGAAAAGTTCATGTAAGTCTACATTATAGAAAAGCATGTATCTTTAATGTCTCCAGACAAAAAATCTTAAAGTTAATTTAATGTTTGCACTTTGGGGTGCAACTTAAAAGAGACGACCCAAAGAATGAGGAGGAGAGAGCTATTAAGTATTTTTAGCAAAATGTGTTTGTCTCGTGCAGGACATATGCCCTTTATATGGTATAGTAATATAGTAATTTTTTAAAGTAAACATGTTTTAGTATAGCTAAAATAATTCTTAATTATAACATTTTTGAAAACCCTGATTTTTTTTATGTCTATTAGAAGTTGTTTCCAACTATTTTTGTTTGAAGTGTGATTTCCCAGCCTATCTTGCAAAAAGAGAAGTCAATTTCTGCTAAAGAAATGAGCAAATGTATAGTATTTTATATGCTCCCGTTGAGATGTATAACTAAATATTTGCATAGTGATAGGTTTTATTAAGTGTTAATGTATATTGATGTTACTTCAAACTATTATCACACATTCCAAACAGTTATACTTAGCAATTGTGAATTGAGCCTCAATAAACATTCTAGCATACGTCCTTATGGTAAAATGATTTTTTTTTTCTTCTGGGTAGATACCTAGTAATGTGATTGCAGGATCAAATGGAAGGTCTACTTTTAACTCTTTGAAGATTGTCCATACTTCTTTTCATAGAGGCTGTATTAGTTTGCAGTCCCACCAACAAGATGTTGAATTTTAAATTCAATCCAGAAGAAGAAGGTAGGAAAAGGGAAAAAAGGTAAAGAAAGACAAAAGAGAATGCAAAATCAGCCTGGTAGGCTCGGCGCCCGTAGCTCAGTGGTTAGGGTGCTGGCCACATGCACCAGGGCTGGTGGGTTTGAAACAGCCCAGACCTACTGAATAATAATGACAGCAATAACAAAAAAATGGCTGGATGTTGTGGCAGGCACCTGTAGTCCCAGCTACATGGGAGTCTGAGGCAATAGAATTGCTTAAGCCCAAGAGTGTGAGATTGCTGTGAGCTATGACACCACAGCACTCTACCGAGGGTGATATAGTGAGACTCTGTCTCAAAAAAAAAAAAAAAAGTCAACCTGTAATTTCAGATATATCAGTGATCATAAAATGTAAATGGACTAAATTTTCTCCTTGGAAGACAAGGAAAAATTAGATAAAAATTAAGCCCAACTATATAATACAATTATTTATGAGTTGTCTTAAAATTATGTGTATTTAACGTTAAAAGTTACCAAGTGACAAACAGTTATGTCAGGCAAATATTAAACAAAAGAAAGCAGAGGTGACCCAATTAATGTAAGAGGAAAAATGAAATTTAGAAAGAGGGTGTAATGTAAAGATTAAAGACTTGATGTCCCAGAAGTATGTAATAGTGCTAGTCTGTTAGGCATTTAATTAGATTTACAATGTATAAAACAAAAATTGATGGGATTACAAGGAAAGATAAAAAAAGTCTATCATCACAGTGGGAGATTGAGAACAACAATCATTCTAACAGTCTGATAAGGTAGGTACACTTATGATTTCGGATGAAACTTCCAATTAAAATGTCATATAGGGATTCCCAAAACTGTTCACATCTCAAACAACTTAGATAGACTCAAAGAGAAGTTCTGGTAATGACAAAGACTCTGGCATAGACAACACATGTGGTGAGTTAGAATCAATCAAATTAACTCCTGAAATGCAAATGAAGAAATAGCAAAAGTTCTAAACTAAAATGTTGAATAATAATTTAAATATTTGTGCATAAGATGACTATTACAAATAAAAATTTGATTATTTCATTGACAGTAAAATTTAGTCAATTTGGGGGGAATGAGACTGCCTTATACTGATGAATTCCTTACATTGAAGCACATACACAGTACATTATATTTAACTGTAAGAAACAGTTTATTGCAAAAATAATGGTACAACTATAAATATTTATAATTCTTGAAAATAGTGAAGCCAGACTTCAATTGTGATTAATGAATTGTTGGAGCTGGATGGACTACAGACATAATATATTTTATCACTCTTGTTCAATAGAGGAAACTAGAACCAAACATATGTTACTTTGTCTTTTATGTTTTACATTCATGACTTCAGAGTTAAGTACACCAAGTATGGTGATCACTTTTTTTTCCTTTACATACATGCAATGTTAACAACACATAATTTTGATGCTTAGTAATCTTCATTTTTTCTTTTAGTACAGGTTATTTATATGGAATTAAAAAATAGTAACTGCATCAAGCTAAAACTCAGAGCTAGTTGTGCTAGTTTATCAAAGCTATATAAAACTGATATGAATGTACTGTTCACTATGACTATATATAAATTGTATACTCAGTAGATGTGCAACTTGAATAAGGTAGCTGACCCTGGGCCCTCTTAAAGGAAAAAATCAATTGTAGGGAGTTCTGAGACTGCTTTGTTTTCCACAGGTGGATTTCTCTTTGACAGGCTAGAAGTATCTAAAACCAATCCATGGGTCGCTTTTCAAAAAAAAAAAAGATTGCAGCAGCCAATCACTGAACTTATTTTTGCAATCTTCATGTATGGAGATTTAGAAAGAAGGTCTCTTAGATTGGGTCTTTGGGGTAATATTTTTCTTTGCTTTTCTTCCTTTTTTTTCTACCACCCAAAATCATTACCTCCTTCCCTCTTTTCCACTGCTGACCACTCCCCCCATGATAATTTTAAATTAATACTCAGGAACTACTCAAGGAGGGGAGGGAGGAGATTGTTAGTCATTGAGGAAAGATTTTTTTTTTTGGCTAATTGTGTGTTTGGTCGTGGCTTTGAGAATATAAAAAAACAACATGCTCACTGGCAGCTGAAACTTTCCTTCTCCTCCTCCTGGCTCTCTGAGAGTCACTGCGCCTACTGCACCACGTTGCAGAAACCCACAAATCCTGGGGTGAAGCCTTTAGAAACTACTGCTGAGAGAAAGAGAGCACGGCGTGTGCAATCTGCTTTAGAGTCAAAGACCTTTAGGTGGGTTTGAACCTCGTCTGAACCTGCTAACAGTGATCACCACCATCTCTCACTCCAACTTCACTTCACTACTATGTGATGGAAACGGTTACCTTCTCGGACCGTAATAAATTTAAGTGTGAAAAGTGCCTGATATACGTTCAACTATCTATAAGTAGGGATCATTATTAGGAGTCCTTTATTATCATTATTAGGTTAATTCTCCAAGCTTGATTCCTCTGGACAGAAAAACACAGATTCCAGGGAAAAAAAGGCTTTGCTGGACTGAATGGTGTGGCTCCCCATTTGAAAGCATACACCACATGAAAGACTTTATTTCTGTGCCTTGTTCTTTAATCTTGGGACGCATATTTTCTATCTACCGTTATTTTAAAGGTCGTCTTGAATTGATTCTTTAAAGCGTATCCCCTTTGTTAACCTGTATGTTAATGTTATAACTGTTGATAGTTGACCGGACACTTGTTCTAACAATTTTGTATTTCAATCAAAAAATGTAAATTCTTAGAAGAAAAGAAACTTTAGTAACTAGAGAATTTAATAGCCGTTTTATTTTAATTCCCCTAGTTATTTGGTATTAATTTCCTGTAAATGTATCCAGATGTATAGGTAGTGCATAGATTCTATGAACAAGTTCAGGCAAGTATTCCATAAATTGTCTTCTGAAATGTTTTGCTTCTGGGCCTACTTTTATTCATTCTTGAAGTATCAACCTTTTGCTTATAGTAGAAATATTTTAAATAAGTGATACTGGACTATTGCGTATATAAATCAGTTTAGAATAAAAGATATTCTGTGTATTCTCAACTGACAATTTAAATTGTTTTCTTGGCTAGTAATAAATTGATATTCAGAAAAATTAAGTGAGCTTTATGTCTAAATTCAGTGGATTTTCCTATTTGATTGATTTCTCTTTTTCACTTGCATTTTTAGGCTCAGCTATGTGAATCATGCAGAGGACCTGGCCTCCAAGCTCCTACAGTGTTCCCCAAAGAACAGACTATCTGCACAGGCTGCCTTGAGCCACGAGTATTTTAGTGACCTGCCCCCGCGGCTATGGGAACTGACAGATAGTGAGTATGACAAACTTATAATATCCAGTCAACACAGAAATGCCATTTTAGCATCTATATGTGACATGCACATAGAGAGATTCATATATTTGCGAGTGCACAAACATATGCATGCATTCCACCTGTGTATGTGTGTGTACACACAGAGAGAGGGAGAACAGGAAGGGGGACACGTGCATGTGTATTCAGTGGGGTCCTGCCACTCAGTTGCCAGCTCACCAGACACAGGGAGAAAATGGATTCCTTCTTTGCTATCTCTGCTCTGCAGTCTGCAGCCATGCGTCTTTGTATTTGATTATATGTGTGTCCAAAAAAATGATCTGAGCAGTCATAAAGGAAAAGGAAAATATGATTTACATATTTAGTGCTTTATGCATACAGTGCTTTTTCACTGGCTGCAGTACACAGAGGAGGAAATGATTCATTTCTGTTTGATGCTCAGAGACCATCTTGGTCATAACAATAAAGGGCTGCTAGGCAGTGAGCTGAGGAGCAGAGTTGGCAATTGGCGAAGGCACCGGATTGACATGTACGAACTGAAGACGTGTAATTCATTTTAACTGCAAATGCTCTTGGTATTCATACTGACAGCTCTTCTCTGTATCTTTTAAAACAAAACACATTCCTGGGTGGGTTTTGTTTTGTTTTTACGAAAGCGTTCGTATTTACACAGCCTTTTTCAATTACACTTTAAATATTTGGGGGAGGATTTATGGCTGGGAGGATCTCAGCTTTCTTCCAAAGTGTGAAACGGAATTCTTGTGAAATTTTGCAAAACACTATTGCAGTAGGAATGTTTCCGTTCAGTTGTGATGTGTTCTTTCCAAAGAACAATTGAAAGATGTTTCTTCTCATACCCTTTTCTGCTTGCCTTTAAAATTAACACAGTGTATTTATATGTAAATATTTATAATAACATTTATTAATCCTTAGGCATATATTGTTTACAGTAGACATAAGTTATTTCTTTAGTCTCTTGGATTTTAGAACCCCTCCCCCCGCCGGCGATTCCTTGATGACAGTGACCCTTTATTTTGGAACTAATTTCTAAGTAATGACTCCTCTTAGGTTTTCTTACCTTAAGTCTATTTTTATATCCCATGTTTATTTCTGAATACTTGTTTTTAAAACCCTAACGTGACTATAATCTATGACTCCCCTTATGCTCAGCAAACCCTCATTAACGTTTCACATGTTCCCAGCCCACATTTACTCTACACTCTTCCTAACTTCTGGTCTGAAAGTCTACACAATTAAAAAAAAAAAAATTACAGATGAAATCCCTTTGGAAAAATAATGAATTGGTGACACTTTTTTCCTATACTGAAAAAGAAATGATGCAAATAGGC
The DNA here is from genome assembly GCA_963573935.1 of Arctocebus calabarensis. Lineage (NCBI taxonomy): Eukaryota > Metazoa > Chordata > Mammalia > Primates > Lorisidae > Arctocebus > Arctocebus calabarensis. The sequence goes on along the minus strand of CAUYON010014473.1, from coordinate 71,815 downwards.
TCATTAGTTTATGTCTCATCACATTCGAACATATGGCTTGTTTTCCCATTTAGCCTAAGTTGTAACTGGGTATCACTCCTCTGTGGTGACATCTCAATCCCATCTGATTTGATGATTGAGTTTAAGCCAGGATTTGGACGGTCTATGAATTCTGAATTCTGTAGTAGTACTTTTCTGTTAATATGGACTTATTACCCACTTGCCACTTAGTTTATCAGCCAGTGGTTAAATCCAGTTTCTATCAGTGAGTAAATGCCTACACATTATCACTCGGCAGCAGACTGCCAGCGGAGACAGCCTTGTCCCCGTCATTAACAAGCACAATGTATGCAGAACACCAGAGGGGAATTAAAACCACAAAAAATACCTCAGGGTGGTATTTTTAATATGAGAATTTAATTTGTAATTTCACAGATTAAGAATTTTGGCTGCATTAATCCCTTTATCAGCTCACAGCAGGCTATTTGCGGAAGCATGACCATAAGGCGATATTCATTGGCGGAAACACATCTTTGCATAACGTTAAACATCAGGAGCAGTGAAACCTTTTGAAGGGGGGAGAATAAAGATGAAAAATCATTTATATTTTTAAAGCAAGATTCTACTAAATGCCTCCAGTAACAATTTTGAGTTACAGAAATGCTATTTCTGTGTCTAGAAGATAATCATTATGAAGCGTAAATCCAGCTGCAAAAAAGGACAATCCCAGTATTAAATACTACAGTCATTTCCATTTAGAACAATGTGGCTATACGTCTAAACATGTTTACAAAACAAAGAATTCCCGGACTTTGGAGATTCTAGGAATTAGTTCCTATAGGTGAAGTAACCAGTGTCAGCCATGCTGTCGTCTAGGGTAAAGTGCTGCACTCTATATTCAGAAATTCTTAAAGTTCTTAAAATTCGATTTCATGTTAGTGTAGGCTCCTGTTCAAGTTTACCGTCTGGCAAACAGCAGCGGCAGCACCCTCATGTGCTTCCTTTTCAAGGAGATTTGGAAGGAGGTCCACCTGGGAAGAAGCGTTGCAGAGCCACTAAACGGATTGTCTCAGCAACCAAGTCATGGTTTAGACTGACCAGTCCCGGGAGCCTCTCTGTCTCAGCCTGCTCACGCCGCTATGACAAAGTGCCAAAGACCGGGTGGCTTCAACAGCAGACATTTAATTCTCCCGGCATTGGGGCATGGGAGGTCTGAGATGAAGATCCAGCAGATTTGGTCCCTGGTACGGTCTCTCCTCCTGACTTGCAGAAGAAGAGAGGATCCTCCCGATGCCATCTTACCCCAGTCCCCTCCCTAAAGCCCCATCTCCAACACACCTTCCTGCTGTATGGGGCCGCGGCCTTCAATACGTGAATTTGAGGAGGAACATAGTCCAGTCCATAGCACTTTCTTTTTCAAAGATGGCTTATGGTTCATCAACCATGGAAAACCCTTATGCAAGCAGGAAACAAAACCAGGCTACAAGGTGAAGATCTGGAGACCAAAATAAGCTAAAAGTGGGCTTCAGCCCTTCTTGCCTTACTTTAACGTAGGAGATCGTATGAAAAGAGCATCAGATGTTGTTGGAGCCTGAGTGACAACAACAGAGCTCGGCAGTCATCCATGCATTCATGTAAAAATTAAGTTGTGTGCTTACTGCCAGACTCTTCCTTTGGAAGACTACGTAACAATGTAGTGTGGGTTCCTTGATTGTACTGTTCCTTCAGACCACAACAGGTTACATAATCCTAAAATGTGGAGGTGGGGTATTAGTGCACTACTGAAGCAGGAATTATGAACGCATCAAGCAGGAATAATGGCACAGTTACCTGGGGATCTAGCAGTTAAAGCTCACTAATTCTGGTATCCCCTGTCATTCTCCCTCTCTCCTGAAGCCCCAACAGTCTTGCCCCATTTATTCACAGAGATTTAATTGCAGGGAAGTAAATGGAGGGCTGATTGAGAAGAAATTCATTACTTTTCCCAAATACACCACAGGGCATTCTCCTGCGTATACTATCAAGTTACATAAATAATTGAAGCTGAACTACCCTTGTCAAAGTAAATGAACAAAATACACTTCATAGCACAGAGTCCTTGATTTTATTGCACTCATTTGCTAATTCACAAAACTCAAATCCAGCAAAGAGGGCCAAGAAATGGGTGGTGTGAAGAACAGGGAGTTGCAAATGAGACTGCCTGGATTCTGGCTTCAGCTCCGTCATTAACTAGCCAGTGAACTTTGGATAGTTGCCTTGTTGTCTCTGAACTTCCAGTTTCTCATTTGGAGAGCAAGTAAGATGGACACAGTTATCCCTGAGGACCTTTCCAGCTCTAATATTTGTAGGGCTCCCCACCTATTCCCATGGACGTATATATGCCTTTATGGTAGCTGCATGCATCTTCTTAACAATAAAACAAGCACACCCATTCCAGATGTATCTACCACTTCCAATTGCTAGATTTTCTTGCTATTGTGAGTCCTTTCTAACCAAGCTTTTGTGCCCACAACTCCTGGACTGCTATTTTCAAAGTCTCTATCTGTTGGTCTTTTGCGAGCTTTGTTTTGATCTCCTTGGATCACTAGGGAAGTTTTGAGACAAATTGTGTTCTGGTCCATTATTTCACTTCCAAGAAACACAGTCAACAGTACCTTTTCTGAGTCACTCGGACAAGTTTCAACTTCACTGGCTTATCAGTGTTGCTATGAGGGCTTCATTTGTTTCCATCTACATGGACTTTAGATTTCATGATTTTTGTGTATCTTAAAACTTTCATAATGACCTATGTATCAGCAGACTTGAACACACTGGCCACCATCTCCTCCTAGTAACACTTCAATTATTCCCTACTATGACAGGATTCTCTGGTGGTGTTCCTTTTACTAACAGGAGAAGAACTAAACCCTTCTTTTCAGACTCCTTTGCTGATTTTTTCTCATCTTCCAGACCTCCCACTATTAGAGGCTTAGCCCTCAGATCTTCCCATATACATACACTCCCCGGAGCCTAGCGGATCTCATCTAATCTCACCATTAAATATCATCCACACACTGACGGCCTCCACATGTCAATCTCTAGTCCTGTTCACCTGACTACTAATCTCCAGTACTCCTGATCTGTTCCCTCCAACTTGCACCTCCCATGATCAATACACAGCCACGTCCCTCTTCCAGTTGATAGAAGTTACCCTGGATTCATTCCTCTTCTTTCATCACGCTCCATATCCAGTTCTTCCGCAGACCCTGTTGCTGCTACATTCAAAACTCATCCAGAAGCACCCCACTCCTCACTTCATTGCTGTCACCCCCAAGACACTCACCAACTTCTCTTACCTGCATTTGTACATTAGCTTCCCAACTTGTTGAAGAAGCAACCAAAAGTCAGCTTTTGGTTTCCCCTTCTTAGATTCTGTATGTCCTCCCTCTGGATGTGTGCATGCCTTGGCCTCTCACCTGCTCTGGGTCTCTGCTCCAGGTTCCTCGTCAGAGAGCCTTCACTGACCTTAAATTTCTGATTTTTCTTCCCTGCTATAATTTTCTTCATAGCATTTACCACTCTTTATTATATTTGTTTTATTGTTTTTTGACTTTTTTCCCTCAACAGGAATCGACAAGGACAGGGATTCTCTTTCATTTGCCTTGTTCACGGCATAGTCTGCAATTCCTAGAGTAGTGTAGGGCTCAATAAATATTTCTCCAATGAATGAACAAAAGAATGGCCCAAAGAAAGGGCACAGTATGTTGCTTCCAAAACCAAGCTAATCACTGCGGATGAGAGACATGTAAGAGATGGTCTGAGCTGTAGTTCAGCGGAAGGTAGTGTATGTAGTCATGCCTGTGTATATGTGCTTGTGACCACTTGGCGTTTCAAAGACCAACACACACCGTAACGTGTGATGCAGGGAACAACCAGAATTGCATCTCAGTATCAATGTTTTAAAGTAAAACATTATAAATTTATAAATGAGAACTTCCTGTTTTGTCCACAGTGTCTTCTATTTTTACCGTCCCAAATGTGAGATTGCAACCGGAAGCCGGAGAAAGCATGCGGGCCTTTGGGAAAAACAATAGTTATGGCAAAAGTCTATCAAATAGCAAGCACTGACGAGCACGTCTCCAGAGAGCACAGGTAAGGTGACCTGCTTCACTCCTCGCAAAGTCATATTTACGAAGTCGTGGACAGATGTTTTAAATGAAATAGTTCAGACTCATTTCCCCCCTCATGAACTTGGGAAGCTCTTGTGTGTATCGTGCCATCTATCAGATATTCTGCTGAGGTCAAATGCAGTCAGTCTTCCATATTTTCAGGCACTTACTAGTCTTTAACCAAAATTATATTTTATCTTCCACTTTTATTTGTGTAGTCATAAGCAAACTATTTCAGTCATAAGCAAATCATTTGCTCATACTCATTCATTTTTTCCTGAGGTTAAAAGAAGATCCACTTTGGGCTGTATCTAAGCCACAGACATGCTTTATGTGGCCCACATAATATTTTTAATTCGATATTATTGTTGTGGTATTTTTCTCCCAATTCCAAATACCTTAGCTTGATTCAACACAATGCTGAGAAAACATCTCGATTTTTCTTTTCTCAGAAAAGCTTCAGGGAAGTTGGATTGTAAGAATTTTCTGTCAGTCAGCAGAAAAAGAAATCATTTTAATTTCTCATTTTTGTGGGGTGGGTTTATAAATGTTGACATGTTAGAAATCAAATAATTTAGCCTTTTTATTGATGGAATGCATCCTATAGAATGGCTTTCATCTTAATTTTTTCATTTTAAAATGGGGAGGTTTTACACAAAAGTCTAGATTTCTGGCTTTTCTTAAAAAATCAGCAATTCTGGCAATACCTCATTTGCATTCCTCCCCAAGTTGTTAGGTGTCACTGAATCGTGGCTGCCCCTGGGAAAGGACAGAGGCTTTTCAATATAGCTCGGATCCCATCTGGGCCAATTCACTTATTTCTGAGTCCTGTCTAGCCCCTGGTACCAACCTTACCATGACAGAGTTTTTCTTATTTACTATTCAGTTCTTTGACCTCTGCTGTCCTGCAGATCAGGAGCATAATCTAAACACAGCTGTCTCTGTGTGCGCTAGCGTGTCCCAGTCATCACAAGGACTGCAAGGGACCAGCTGAACGCGGCAACTTCTGAACAGGCTGCCTTTCTAGATTGCTAGATGGAGATACCTGGGGTTTGGGAATTTATACATCTATACACCATATATATAACATATATATACATCATCTACATAACATATATACACTATATACATATATATATTTCTTCTTTCCTTTAATGGGACATAAGAGCAAACATTTTGTGGGTAAGGCTTTGTACACACTGGTTCATATAAGAAGTGTGTTGGTTCTTTGCTCCCGTGAGTGTTCATTCATCCAGGATTGGAATGAAGGACACACGTGGCATTGCAGGAGCCCCCTTCCTTCCTCCATCTCTTCATTTGAAATATGAGTGCAGTAAAAAGAACACATTGACTTGTCCACATTGTCTGGCCAGTGCTGCGCGGGGATCTCATCCTGTTTCTGGACTTAGCTTTGGAATGCCCTCAACATAGGGCCGACTCTGGCTCCCAGGTAAAATGTGGTACATAAGTGGCCATCAGAAGATGTTAACTGTTAAACTTGCCACTCCATAGTCAGGAGTTAAATTCCTCGCTCTTTAGGTTATTTCTTCCTGTTGGATGAGAAGTTACTTAGAAGCACACTTCTACCACGTGGCCTCCTCTACCCACACTCTGAATTTCAAATGGTCAAAGAGTAGGGCTGAGTATGGAATGGTTACCTCCCCATTCTGAGAATGATTTTGATTCATGCGGGTTGCAGCATATGCCTTTTAGAGTATTTAACCTCCTCTGCCATGAGGGCCTTGGGTTTATAAGTCCCTTAGCCAGTTCAGTAAAACAAACAAGAAGTTGACTTTATTTACACTGCCGCTTCCTACACACATCCCTACAAGCAAGCCTGAATTTCAGCTGCCCGCTGTGATGCTTCCTGGCTCTTCTGAGATCTCCTAACCTGACCCTGGCCAGTCAAAGCTGCTAGACAGCGTGTTCCAGCCCGGTTCCTCTGTGAGGAGGAAGCCAAGCTCACTGGACAGAAGTGTTGCCGACTGTGGCCAGGTGCGGAGGCTTGCACCCAGAAGCCCTTTGGAGGCCTATGCCGGAGGATCACTTGAGACCAGGAGTTCAAAACCATTCCAGGCAACATAGCAAGACCCCTGCCTCTGTAAAGGAAAAGAAATAACAAGTAAAGCTAGCCAGGTGTGGTGGCACATACCTATTGTCCTCCTTATTCAGGAAACTGAGGTGGGAGGATTGCTTCACTTGGGTCCAGGAGTTTGAGGCTATAGTGAGGTACAACTGTGCCACTGTGCTCCACCCTCAGAGACAGAGCGAGGCCTTGTCTCTTTAAAAAGAAATCATTAATTGAAAAGATTGAAAAGAGATTTTGTATAAACGTACTGAGAACTATAATCAGTGTTTGCAAGATTTTACAAAAATGTGTTTTCTTCACGGTATTTTTTTTTTTTTTTTTTTTAACTAGATGTAAGGTTGTATCTGTATCTGTACGGCCGAAGCTTTGCCTCTGGACTTCTTTGATAATAATACAAATATTTTCTCTATGACTTTTTTTCTTTTTCTCATCCACTTAAAGCTCTGCTATTATTGTTGTTGTAGTTGTCAGCCAATTGCAAAGACTTTAGCTTGATTCAACACGATGCTGAAGAAACATCTCAATTTTTCTTTTCTCCGAAAAGTGGCAGGGAAGTTGGACTAAAGGAATTTTCTGTGAGCAGAAAAAGAAATCATTTTAATTCCTCACCTTTGTGGGGTGTTTTTATAAATGGAGCCATCTTAGAAATCAAATAATACAGCCCATTTATTGGTCTAAAATGTCTTATAGAATGGTCTTACTCTAACCAGGAGCTGAATATTAATATCGAACTTAGACATTATAGAGCCAAATGTCTTCAGAAATAAGGTCTTCTTAGAGAAAAACATGTAATTCCTCAGACTTTGATTTTTGTTGTTGTTGAATTCATTAGCTATTTTAGAGTGGGCTGTGGCATCTTGAATTTCCCTCCAATGTCCCAGTTCTTTGTAAAGCCCAGAGAGATTGAGAAGGAAAGGGAGGGGAGAGGGTTGGAGGCCGCAAAAGGCCAAGGCTGTAGGCTAGCATTTTAGCCCCCTCTCTTTGGGGAGCTACCTATGTGGAAAATACAGTGTATCATTTCTGTCTGTGACATGATATAGAACTGAGCAGACAAGTCCTAATTTTTCTCCCATACCTCAGTGCCAAATTATTTCTTTCCTTGCATACTAAGGTCACTTCAATTATTTAGCTAATAATGCTGGATTTGCATAAATTGGCCTTAGTGGAAAAGCTAATGAGATGCAATTTGCTTTTGCAGCACAAAGCAATTTTGATTTCAGAGTCTTGTAACCAAATTAAAAGAAAAACATAAACACCTAAGTTAAAAATGGGAGAGGTGCCACTGGATTATCAAAATACTGTGTTTTTTACATTGTTTTATCCTCTAAACATATTAGTAGACTAAAGATTACTCATTTTATCAACACTGAAGGGTAAGACCCCTTTAAATTCTGAGAGAGACTAAAATATACATAGACATTTTCCCTAAGGAAAAGACCAGAGTAATATTGAATACCACATCTATTAATGTTACTTACATTTGCATACAGTGATTCTAAACCACCCTGCAGTGAACTTAATTTTCCAGTCATTCTAAATGTACGTAGAAAGTCTCTCTGTCGACTTCTCCTTTTATTGAATACAACTATGAGTGGCCTCTACTCTTTAAGACATCTGTGTTATAATTTTTCTGAAATAGTATTTGTTCATTATGGAACATCCCTTTTCAATGAATCAGTTGGTTTTCAAACCACATTAAATTCTAATAAATTTACAAATTATCTAGAGCATGAACACATTTTATTTGATTCAAGTGAAAGAAGTTAACTACATGCATATTTTGGTGACCCTCTCCTTACCATTTAGCAAATGATATTTACTAATCAACGTTATTTAAGAAACACATGTTAATAAAAAAATGTGTTAGACTTTCTCTGCTCGATTCTATCCTAAAGCAGTAATTCCTTGCAAGTAGGCTGTCAGATAAACAGAGTAGGAGGCTCAAGATACCGATTTTTTTTTTTTTTTTAGAAACCAGGTTGTAGACAGAACCCAGTGCACTGGGGCCTAAGACCCAGGGGCAGCGCCATGTGAACAACAGCAGGGCAGTGTCCTCCTGCTCTCGGGCCATATCACCTACCGTGTCAACTCCTGAAACCTCTCCTAGAGAAACAGCTGCCTCCTGTTGCTCCCCTCCATCCTGTGACATTATTTTTCTGGACCACTTTTTCTTCTCTGCAGCCACTGACATGGCTTTCATCTCCCCTTCGCCACGTGGCTTCTGCTGACTTGTTTCTGCTGAGTCATGTCTCCTGCTTATTAGCGTTTCTCTTTGTTCCTCTACTTCTGGGGCAGTCTACTGCTGACCTCTCTGTGCGTCAGATTCAAACCCTCCTAGAGAGCGGTTCCAATTGATAATAACCCATCATCATGAACTTGAGATCATGTCAGTCAGCACGTACAAACTGCTGGCTGACTGTAGGCTGCCTTAAGGTCAGCCTCTGAGCCTAGGTCCAGTCAGGCGAGCTGAGAACCGAGTACCCAGCCTGTTCTCAAGAGCCTTTCGGAAGAGTGCCGTGGGCTTGGCCATCTCAGAAGCTTCTATGAAGCCAGCTGTGTAGCTGGAAGGCAACTTGCCTGGCCTGTGTACTACCCAGGGAAAAGTTAGAGAACTACAGAGAGAGACACCAGTTTCTTCATTGTGTGATGTTTTTGGCTGTTGACTAAAGTTCTTTTTAAGGCATGTTGCATTGTCTCAACTGTAGACACCAAGGAGATAATATCCATTAGCACTTTCGCTGTAGAGGAAATTCAAGTCTTGGATCTAGGTTTTCTTTCAGTCGCTTTCCGAAATCTTCCGCAGGGAAGATTACTGCTTGTTTACCTGTGAGAACTACTGTTTTCCGCATGATGCTACAAATTGTTTTGCCCATCAAACAACCACAGTTTTATTATCCCCATTACCTCACACAGTTGGCAATCATGGAAATAACAGGCGGAGAAGAAAACAAACATGAGTGGTCCATACAGGTTTTATCTGAAAGAATCCTGAAAATATGTCTTGTTTGGGAAATTAACGAAGCTTTGAACCACACATGCACAGTGCATATTATAAGCACACGATTGAGAACAGGCTGGAATATTGTTCAGTTTACCCACCCCACTTCCATCCTCTTACATTAGCCTGCCCTCCACTCTGGGGAGGCCATTATCTGTCTCCTTTAAATGCTAATGTGAAATAGCAGACCATGGAAGTTTGTCTCCTATGTCCTCCCTGCATCCTGCCTCTCTGCCCCTCCCTTTCTTTGGGTCCACTGTGATCTCTATTCCGCACCACCACACCAACCCTGTGACCAGGTGAGTGAAGGACGCTCAAGCTCTCACTACCTAATCTGCTCTATTATGCCCCAAGATTGTCACGAAGCAGAGTGAAAATGAAGTAATATCGTGCTTCCTGCAGAGTGCATTTTTCAAGTATTTTTTATATTGACATGATTTGAGCTATACAGAAAACTCACAAGAACAGCGCACAGAGTTCCTGATAGCCCTCGCCCACTCTCCCCTAATGTTAGCATTTTACTACATTTGCTATATCACATTCATTCGCTCTCTTTTTCTCAACCCTCCCACTTGTTTTTAGAACCCGTGTATGCTGCCCAGAGGACGCTCCTTTCTCTTTAAACATTTCATTGTGTGTTTCTTCAAAACAAGCAGTTCAGAGTGGTATTTTTAAATTACAAGTAAAAACAGTTTTTCTGCCTTTGCTTTTCCTTTTCTCTTCTTTGACTGAGGGGTTTTACAAACAAGATGGCTAAAAGAGAGGACACCTGTTTGATGCTCCACAAACTGGTTCATCAGTCTATAGATCCTTGAAAATTGACTCTATTTGTGTGATTCAGCATTTCCAGGTCAGATGGGCTTTCAAACTGGGGTGGGGTGAGGTGAGGAAGGAATAGAACTTGAATCTTTTTGGCTTTTTAAACCCCAAATTCATTTCTTAGGGAGTGTTTAGCCAGCAGCACACTACAAGGGAAGCTTTCTTATAAATAGTGGGCACAAGGCTATAATGTGGCTGGTAACCAAGATATCCATTACAATGTTTGGCTAAACTATTAGGAAGTTAGCAGTCACATATTAGAAAGTAGGTAGTATCAGTTCCTATATTTCTTATTTTTCCTTCCCATTTAATGTTGATTCTTATGAATTTGGGATATAGAGGGAATCTTCTATGCCCGAAGTGTGCTGTATTGTATTATTAATACCAAGATAGCAGCTGAGTCCCACTAGACAGTCTTTGTGGTCTGCTGATAGTCTAAGAAGTGGCTAAGCATAAAAGGAGCCTGTTTGAGTTGAAGTGGGCTGATGGTCTGGGATGACATTTGAATGCATGGAGGACAATGTCTAAATGATGTGTCGAGAAGGGAAGGCAGAAAAAAAGCTCAAAACTATTCCAGTTGTCCCATGAATCCTCATCACTCCTCCTGAGATACTCCTCGCATGGGAGCTTTGTCTGGGTAAAAATAAGGAGTGGGATCAGGGCTGGCTGGACACTGGGGCCTGAGAACAAAAGCCAGGGTTTCAGGTCCTTAGACACATTAAAATTCTAGACAGACAGCAAATGTAAGGAAAGCCCCCAGCCAAATGTATGTCAAGAAACAAAGTTAAGCATTTTAGCTAAATTATTACAAGTGTAATTAACAAAATGTTTGCAATATTCTGAGATGCTTCTATGAATAAAGCTTTTAAAAACATCAAATTGGTTGTGCAAATGAATAATTTATGGAGTCTGTTTTGGAATTTAGGATAGCTGCTTTCTCTGCCAACTTACACACACATACACACACCCACACTTTCTCTCTGTCTTTCTTAATACATTCACACAGCCAAAAAGAATAATTTTTCAGCAGCCCTAGAGTTACGATAACATCATAGATTAGTTCACGAATTATTTTTTCACTTAAGGAAATAATATACAACATCTAGAACAAGAACAATATAAAAGTTAGAATAATTTGTAGAAATTTATCCCATAATAAATACCACCATGCTAGCCAACATGAAATCAAATACTGTACTGTTAACTTCTGTACTTGGGTGAATTTTTTCCCTTTAAATTATCACCGTTCTTTTAATGTAGTTTGCATTATGTATAGTGCCCTTGGATTTTTAATTGCTCTGGATTATCATTTTCAATGCAATTAGTAAAATGCCCTCAATTACATATAATAATTACTGTAAATGGGGCTGTTGGCCTAATTACTATAAATTAGGAAAGATGTGTGATTATCATGTACTATTAAATCATGTACAGTATTTATTTTACATCATTACATACAATGGGATAATGATAAAACACTTAATTATATTGTATTATAGCTTGGTCAACAAGTCTACTCTAGATACCTAGAGTTGTGCTCCCTTGCCAAATTCACCACCTGCTAGATGTTTCTTTCTAAAGTGATTGGGTTATTCTGTGGACCAAGTACCCACTAAGTTCGAATATAATTAAATAAACTGATTTCCTTACAGGCAGGAAAAATCTGGAAGGAAAAAATTTCCTTTAACCTCCACAAGTTTAGAATGCCTAGATTATCCTATTTTTGTCAGTGTCAAGAATTTCATCCTCCCAAGCTTAATCCCAACCTCCGCCATCCCTGTTTGTTTGTATGTGAGTGTGTAAAAATCAACATCCCTAAATGGTGGCCACATTTAAAATATGGCTGAGTAAAAAAGGAGGTCCTTTCTTCACTGTGTGGCAAATATTATAATCATCCCTAGTTTACAAATGCACACTTAGCAAGCTTATAGCACGTAATTAATTCTGCAGAGGATGCCGTTTGGCAGAGCGGGATTATGAGGATTGCATATCGATAGTGGCAGGGGAAATAAATCTATTTTCTCTAGGTAAGGTAGGGTATTCTCGTCTTCTTCAGAACGTGGCACATCTCAGAGGTGTTGCTCTCAAAATGATCTCAGGATGGAAAGAAATCAGTAATTACAGAGCCAGGCATTCAGTTGTGTCCTAATTTTCCCACCAGTTTTTCAGTGTTTCAGCTGCCTCAGAGACTTCAAGTATTCTCATTAGGTAGCTGCAGAGGCAGCCGCTTGCCTACTCCCTCATTCTCTCACTCGCTTGTCCTTTTTTTTTTCTCCCCCTTCCATTCCTGCCTTGGGAGTGACTGTGAAGATCATTTGCTGGAATGATTGGCAGGTTAGAGGATTCGATCAGATGAGTTCCTCTTAGTGCAGGTCAAAAAGGCTAGTTAGCAGGAGCTGTCGAAAAATGCCAGCAGCATTCGAAATGGGAAATGTCATGACTTCGAGGCAGGGGGTGCCACCTGGAACAGAAAGCTCTCAGCTCATTAGCAAGTTACAGGATGCGGGCTTAACTGGAGGGAGCAGGGAAGGAAAGATAATACCCAATAGGGAAAATGATTGTGAAGTGGAATTGATTTCATGTATAATTTGTTTATCACTAGAGGGGACAAATGCTGTCCTTCTGACATGAGCAGAGGAGTGTGGACTATGAATGAAGCAACTTAGCATAATCTCCAGGTTGAGCTTTGGATTTAAAGAATGCAAACTTCTTTATTCTGAACTGTGGAAATGATCAGGTCATGTTACATTAATTAAAGCTGACATACTCTCAAATGTTTTATCTGGGCAATTGTGGCAATTCGACAGAAACGGATAGAGATGGGGAACTTTAGAAAATAAGAGGGATTTTTTTTTTTCCCCTCTGCTGATGTGGAAGACTAGCTCAGTTGCATACTGAATTGCAGCAGGGCCGGTATTTATATTCAGCGGTGAGCAAGGCTACACAAATCAAACCGGGGTTACTGATTCACATGCAGGCTCATTGATAGAGGAGGCCATATGCCCTTTGGCGATCTGGAGCTGATTTGTGCTGAAATACATAGGTATATTTTAGAATATAACTGCATCCTATTTTGATACAATGTTAAAATTTTAATCCTTTTTTAAAGGTGGGAAGCTCTTCAATTTCATTACTGCCTAGATGTCAGATCGTCTAGAATTCACCTTTGTACCATAAAGTCAACAATTTACAGTTGCCTTATTTACAGACAAATCTAAACTAAGGTGACCTTATAGAGAAAATTAATCTGAAATTTATGAAAGGAAAAACATACTGGCAAAACAGAAAATAATATTGCCTAACGTGCTCATACTAAGCTCCAAATTTAAAACTTCCAGTATTTTTTATAATGTATTAAATGGGCTTTGGTGCAAAGCCTTATTTTTTTTTTAACACAAATTCCACTAGAAAACATATTTTCTTTTGATAAGAAACTTTTATGATGTCATTTATCTTTTGCATGGGGACGTTCATCTTATTATTTTAAGTCACAAATGCCACAGCTGCAAGTCTTTTGGGGCTGAACACTAAAGGATGTTTACTTAGCATCCAGATTCTGATTCAATCATATATTTTCAAAATGCCTTTGCCTTGGGTTTCTCTTTTCTCTTAAATATTGAGACATTGTATGAGGCAGTTATTAAATAGCCAAGGCTTGTTTTATAAGCAGCTTCAGACTGCTGTCTAATGTGAATAGGAATTTTAAAACCTCCCAGTCAAAACACTGGTGCAAAATTCATCCTATTCTGTAGTCAGCATAAAAAGCTTAGCATTAAGCTACTGTATATAGCTGTCAAGATATACTGCATTAGTTCTGTCAAATATAAAAATTTAAACATCATTGTGAATCCACTTATCCCCCTCATTTGGGAATTTTATTGTGTGGTCCAGAACCTGGCCTTGAATTTTTTTTTTTATATATAATAGAATACTATTCAAAGTGGTTCACCTAAAATTATGATTTTTATTCCTTCCCAGTCCTCAGTTTGTTAATAACTGACAGATTCATTGGATTAATAAACCATTTTAAAATAAAACATTGTCAAAAAAATTTTTTACATGAAAGAATTGGGTATAATGATATACAAGTCTTCATCTTTGGTAGGAAGCCATTACTTCTCAAGGCAGGCGAGTTGAAGGTGTCTGGCCAGGCCGAGTGGGAGGGGCGTGGTGATGTTTGGGCTTGCCTGTCTCCTCCCTTTTCTCCAGCTCTGCACTCACTGACTGCATAGACTCGCCACTATTTTGCATTCTTCTCAATTCGTCGCCTGCCGCTGTATTAACTAAAATAATCTCTGGTACACACTGGCATTCCTATAGTTATGGTACTCTCTGTTGAACTTTTCCGTTTGTGGATTGCACCACCCTGTGTTTATGTCTTACTTTTAGATTTGTGGGTTCTCCTCAGAGAAGGTCCCTAAGTTCTAAAGAAAAGAATTGGCCTTTTTATAATCGACCTTTATATCAGCAGATCTCAAAGTGTAATCTTTATATCCTGGGGATCCCCAGAGGCTTCTTGGGGTTAAAACTATTTTCATTATAATACTAAAATGTTCTCTGCCTTTTTCACTGTATTGACATTTGCACTAGTGGTGCAAAAGCAATGGTAAGTGAAACTGCTGTCTCCTTGGCACGAACCAAGACAGTAGCACCAAATTGGGCACTATATTCTTCACAACTACACAATTGTAATTTTTTTTAATGTTAGTTTCATTTAATAATGTTCTTAATCAAGAAGTAAAAATTTTTAATTTTATTTACAATTGAATCAATATAAATTGTATTTATTGAATAATTATTATTCAGTTGTAATAAAATTAACAGTTTTTACTTCTTGATTAAGAACATTATTAAATGTTGAATATATTATTTTTAATATTCTGTATGAGTAAATGAGATGTTTATATAAATTATTTCTACTTTGTACCTAATTACTATGCTTGTCTCAGGGTAAAGCTCTTGTACAGTTGCTCAAGTTGCAAACTGAACAAGTTGCTTTTTTCCTAGAACATGGTTTTTACTTGAAACTATGATAGAAAAACTGATTATTCAAACTTGGGTATTTGGCGAGCATTTTCTCAAAAATAACAAAATGTGTCACCCAAGGAAAACAACTGATAGCTTTTGTTGCCAATGATAAAATTAGAATATTCAATAGAAAATTAGAATTTAGGATAACTGTGGATAACTTTAGTTGCCGCTGCAGGATAGACAGTTTCTGAAAGACTTTTCTAAGGAGATGGGTGGTAATATAAGCAAATGTGATTTTTTGATAGGGTGTACTATAACGTGTCAGTATTTGAAAAATCTGTATATTTCAAATGATCCATCCATGTTAGCCAAGTCATATATGTCTAAAATATTCACTGACATTGTAAAATAAACCAATAGAGTTTGGGGTAGTGGAGTACAAAGAGTTCATCAGTAGAATTCCAGACTCCCCAGTGCAACTAACTCGTAGGAAACTATCACCTGTTGAGTTTTGTTATAATACTATAATAGAATCCATGTAGTATATCCACAGTTATCTGAAAGAGCTATTAAAATCCTTAGTTCTTTTACAGCTAACTCATCCGTTATAGGCCCATATTCTTGTAATTTTTCAACCAAAACAATGTATCACTAGAGAGTGAGTACAGAAGTGAGCTCCCAGCTCTCTTCTATTCAGCCAGACTTTGAGGTTTTTAATTAAATTAATGTTTTTATGTTAACATGTAGTGATGTTTTTAATATATAAATATTCCAAATTAATTATTTAATTTTACTTTTGAATATGGCAAATATTAGTAGCTATCATTCATATAAGCAAAACTCTTTGGGGGTCCTTTAAATTTTTAAGACTATAAAGGGTTTCTAGGACCAAAAAGTGTGAGAACCACTGCTCTATATTAGTTGTGTTATGCCTTGTAAAAAATCAACGTCCCTAAATGTTGGCAACATTTAAAATATTTAGCATTATTAATTATGTTGGTAACGTCTTCCCTCTTGAAGAAATTACTGTTTGCTGCAAAAATTTTGGGGGCTATATAAAATTATTCTAGCTCTACCAATTTAAAATCTCATTTTTTCTGGAGTACAGTAGTAAAATCTCTATTGTTGTGTTCACTCAAGTGTCATCTGAAAATTGCAGGACAATGTCATTTGCTAGTCCCTTGATGATTGGTAGACCAATTCTTAAATACTTTCTGTATTTTAGTTTGAGGAGGGGCAACTTCCCCTTTTATGCAGGCACTAAGTTTGACCTTGCATGGAGACCCTCTGGACACATGATGCTAAGTCAGGCCACTTTACATAGCTTATTTATGGGACAAAGACATAGCATAAATGCTACTTCATGGCAGAGGCAAGGATTCGCATCATTCCCTGCCCAGCTATGAGATAGCTCATGAAAATATAGCTACATTTTGAGACTGAGAAGTCAAAATAACTACTCACCTGTCATATTGAGGTTGATTTTCTTTATTCTATATTTTGAAGTAGATTTATGGAAGAGTTATACAGAGAGCTATGTCCTTCACCCAACTCTCCTAATATTAACTTTGTTTTTTATGACCTTGATACTGTTGAAGAGTACTGTTCAGATAATGTGTAGAATGTCCCTCATGATGTTTTTTCATGATTAGACTGAGGTCGTGGATTTGGGGGAAAATGCCATGAAGGTAAGATGCCCTTGTCATCACATCACATCAGGGAACACACAATATCCACATGGGTTACTGCTTTGATCTCGACCCCCATCACTCGGTTAACACAGATAAGGTTTCAAAGCCAACGTGATGTCCAGGAAGTGAAGTCAGGAACATAGGAGACCTAGGACAAGTTCTCATGCAAATGGAAGGCACTCGGGGTGGTTACCGAAATGAGGACAGGGCTGCCTGATGTCAGACTCAGAAGAGAGAAAGAGAAATTGCTGTCCAGGCTCTGACTTCCTAACTAGACATAGGTGCGAATGGGAGGGCAGAGTTATCAACAAAGAAGGGAGTGTCTGGGTTAAGAACCCTAAGAAGTTCCAGCCTTTGACTCAGGATCAGTGATAGAATTTACCAAGGTGTCAGACAGTATGAAATATATTTTTTGAACATGAATACAATACGAAGCAAAACAAGTTTTAGCCTTTCTATATTGAAAGATATATCTATATTCTATTCACATGCGTTTTTTCCCCACTGGAATTGCAATCTCATACTATAGGGACTTGTTTACTTTTTTTTTTTTAATTGGTCGTTGTTTGTCTTTTACACCTAGTCTCATTCTATTGCACACGCCAGAGGATAGTGTGTCTTTGTAGCTCACTGCAACTTCAAACTCCTGGGCTCAGGTGATCCTCCTGCCTCAGCCACCCAAGTAGGTGGCACCACCACACCCATCTAGCTGATTTTTCCATTTTTTGTAGAGATGAGGTCTTGCGCTTGCTCAGTCGGATCTCAAACTTCTGAGCTCAAGTGATCCTCCCAGAGTGCTGGGATTACACGTGTGAGCCACTGTGCCCAGCCTATGTTCACTATTTTATCCTCATGTCAGTGTTTTATCCCCATTTCTTAGCATGGCACATAATTTATACTCATTAAATATTTTTAAAATATTGACTGACTTAGTGAATATCCAACTCACCATATACTAAACACCTGTCATTTCAGCAAGTATTTTTTTGAGTAACTCTATTGGTGCTGTTTTGGCAGTAGTGAAGAACAGTTTCTTGCAGCAGAACATACACTATTTAGGGGCACAACTACAGTCATTTGAGTTTCAGGATGACAAAGGTTGCAGTTAATGTTTGCATAAGCTATGTAGGAGGACAAATAAAGGAAAAATTAACTTCGCCAGAGGAGCTTGCAGAAGTTTTCCCAAAGGAAGAGATTTTGAGTAAAAGGAGAAGCTGGGTTCACCATGGGCATGAAGGAGGAGAAGGGGGTTTTCAAGCAGAAGGAGCAAATACCAAGAGCAAAGCCATGTCACAGAGGGCAACATCTTTAGGAAATGGTCTGGTAGAGCCGAAGGGCAGGGGGGTGAGGAGCGAGAACAGTGGACAGAAAAGACTTTGAAGTCCCATTGTGAAGGGTGTTCAATGACATGCTGCAGAGTTTGGGTTTTAATTTGATTGCTTATGGGGAAATACGTATGATTTCCTGGTGGGACACAGAACATCTTAAACCAGGGAAATACTTTCAGAAACTATTGAACAATTCTGAAAGAAGAGGTAGTTTTTTTTCTTTGAACTTATAATATTATGATATATCACATCTTGAAAATAAGTAAAGAAAATAAAGAAGATTCCATTCACATTTATATCTAATGTAATGTTAGAAATGATACCAGCATGTATTCGGCTCTTTGTTTGAAAACCTCGTCGTCATCCAGCCCTGGTATTTCGTGGCTCTGTTACGGTTATGGTTTCTCTATTATTATACTCATCAACATGTACACAATATATTTCTTGAAAGTGAGACATAAATTCTTTAATTTTAATTGAAAGACGTTGCCTTCTTTTTCATGTATCTTTTTGTAAAATGAATAGCAACCTCCTTAATTTAACTTTTATGAGGAGATAGAATTTCATTTATTATTATGCATTGATAACATTGAAATGGAAAAAAACTAAAAAAGAATTAAAGAAAGCATTTAAGAATTCAGAGTCTAGGGCGGCACCTGTGGCTCAGTGAGTAGGGCACCGGCCCCATATACTGAGGGCAGTGGGTTCAAACCCAGCCCCGGCCGAACTGCAACAAAAAAAAATAGCCAGACATTGTGGCAGGCGCCTGTGGTCCCAGTTACTCGGGAGGCTGAGGCAAGAGAATTGCCTAAGCCCAGGAGTTGGAGGTTGCTATGAGCTGTGTGACACCACAGAACTCCACTGAGGGCAATAAAGTGAGACCCTTGTCTCTACAAAAAGAAAAAAAAAAGCATTCAGAGTCTACACGGTCTTACAATACATTTAGCACTCACTTGGTGTGCAAAAGTGTGTTCATGAATAAATTCATACTGATGTCTATGTAATAGCCCTTTGGCGTCAACTTTAATTTTTCTGCCCAGTTTTACCTAAATCCAAATAAACTATAAACTATTTTACGGTCTTAAAGTATGTCTAACGAAAATTTTGAAACCACCTTATTGTTTTAGTAACTTGAGTACATTTTTGTGATGAGTAGAGTTTTTTTAGTGATTATTACAGTGACAAAGAAAAAAATGTTTAAACAACTAATATAAAACAGAATAAATATCAACTATTAAGACTAGAATAAACTAGGTAATTTTAAAAGAAACCATTAAGTAAATCAAAGTATAACAAACTAGATGGAATATGATGCAGTCGTGATAACGATGGTTATTAAGGCAGACACCATGAAGAAATGTGTGTGATGATGTGAAAAAATAGTGATTTGCTTATACATACGAAATATATATGCAGGAAAAATAACTGAGAGGAAACATATTAAACTGCTACGTCCTTGGTTTAGCAAAGATGGCTTTACAAATTTCATCATATAATTAAGAAAGTTAGTTAATTTACCAGTTTTATAGCCATCGTAAGGTTCTCACTATGTTCTAATCTCAGAATCCCCTTGGATGGGTCCAAGTTCTTTGATGCTATCTCATTACCAGACTTAGCTCTGCAGGCATATGATGAAGAGTCAGATACCACGCCAGCTAAACTCATTTTACAACCACAGGGCATTCTGTAAGTTAACATTTAAAGTATTTTCCCAAAGGAAGATAAATTAACACTAGAGATAGCAGTATCCAGATGATTAAGAGACAACATGGAAACATAATTTAGCCAAATGCAAACGGAAGAGCTGAAGTAGCCATCTCAGCATAAGAATTTGGGACTTCAGATCCTTCATCTGCTGTATCTCAATGGATTTTTCAGAAGGCTGTTTTTCAGTCTTTTTTAATGAAACAGTGTGTTCTTTCCTTTGCCAAAACTAACCACAACATTGCTTTGTGGGTAGAGAGGAAGAGCATGTTGCAAGAAAGCCGTGACCGTTCTCCCCGTTCGGCCCACTCGAGTGTAGCTCAGCAGATTATGGCTGGTGCAAAGGCTTCACATAGATTTGCTTATAAGTCTTCATAAAGAGTTTGCTTTTTTTTTAATCACCTCATCTCATCCCCCAAGTATCTTCCAATCATGGTGGTGTTGGTCTACCTGTGAGAATGTAATACAGTCCTCTGTGGTCCACTGCCCACTTGCCAAGGCCTGAAAGCATTTGGAAGAGTCAGACAGGAAGAGTCTTGATCTCCTTTCTTGTCTACAGTTTCAGATTAAGGAAGAAAGACTGCTGAGACAAAATCATTGTCTTTCATTGTGCTCTTTGTTATAATGTAGGGTGAAAATTTGAGAAGAAATTACCTGTTAAGAAAATGAATTTATAAAATTATTTTTTATATTATATATATATATATATATGCGAGCATGTCTTAGGACCCCAAACCAGCTTATTCATTGGCCATTTTACATAAATAATATTCAAATATATGCAAGTGTATATGTATGCGTGTTTATTTATTTGTATACACATATATTTTTGTTAACACAGTTTAATTCTCTTTCATTTTTGTTGTGACTTTCCACATGGTACTTTGTCATTCAATAAGCTCTGCATTTTGGGGGTGGTGCCTGTGGCTCATCGGGTAGGGCGCCGGCCCCATATACTGAAGGTGGCGGGTTCAAACCCGGTCTCAGCCGAACTGTAAAACAGAAAAATAGTCTGGCGTTGTGGCGGGAGCCTGTAGTCCCAGCTACTCGGGAGGCTGAGGCAGGAGAATCGCTTAAGCCCAGGAGTTGGAGGTTGCTGTGAGCTGTGTGACGTCACGGCACTCTTTGGAGGGCAATGAAGTGAGACTCTGTCTCTATAAAAAATAAAAAATAAATAAGCGCTGCATTTTGAGTGGTCTGTTTTCCTATAGTTTCCCAATTTCCACCTTCCTTCCACCTCTTTATTTGAAATGTTACCAGTGAGGAGCAAAAAAGAAAATTGGGGCCTGGGAGGTCTGGGTGAAAAGGGTAAGGGTAAGACTGCTGAGGGGGAAGAAAAGATTGAAATGCGAAGGAGAGTGGAGGCTTCCCTTGTTGGCTTTTTGCACAATTACCATACCTTAGGAAATATGCAGGGAATCGTTAATTACCTCTGAATGAGCCCCTTCTAGAGGCAGTGGCAGGCGGGGATCTGACTGTCAGAGATGTAAAGATACTGAATTGGAAGGCAAGGCTCGGCGTCCAGGCAGTAAGTACATGATCTTCGGGGTGAGCCAGACACAGAAAAGATAGCTGGGCAAGAGGAGCTTCAAACAAGGAGTCACGAGTAGCATTTGCATGCTTCTCCTGCAAAGGGGGTTTAATCCAAAGAAAGAAGGAGATTTCAGTATTGTCAGGCAGGCTTTGTTCAGGGCGAAGAGCAGAAGGAAATGAGCTGACGGGCCTCTCTCAAAGCCTTGGTCTCAGCCTTGAGGTTGTCCTAGGAAAGTTATGTTCTTGAGGGTTGTTTGCACGCTATTGTCTGTTTGAAGATCTTCTAAACCCAAAGGGCTCAAAGTATCCCCCATAGCACAAAAGAAAGGTATTTGTGTGGTAAAAATGACTTGTGATACAAACTGAACCCAAGCACCCTTTGTTCTTACACAAATACTGTGAAGTTCCAAAGAAGTCTTTTAGAGCCAGACGGAGTGAGTCGCCCATCAAAGTGTTTGCAGGCTAGAAAAACCAGGTAAAACCAACAGACACTTCTGTTTTTCTCTGCCAGTTCAAAGGAGGCCTTAATGTACTTTCCAAACAAAGATGGCAAAAAAGAAAGAAAAAAAAAAATGGGGCAACGAACAAACAAATTTTTGTTGGCATAGGTCATTTTTGCCGCACTTCCTTCCAGAATTTTCTGAAATTGAAATGTCTAGATCCACAATTGAGGCAAATGATTTGGACCACTGAGCAGTTCAAGTTTTCTCACCACCCAGTCAGACTTATCTTTTATCTGGTAACAGGAGCTTCTGATCTTGGCCTGTGGCTAACTTTTTAAACTCCGACTTTGTTCCTGAAGTCTGATGGCCTATGTAGTATGTGACGGTCTCCACTTCCCCATAGTTCTTCTAATAATCTACACCCTTACAATGAGTGTGTGACCATCCTGATATTTACGGTCAGAAATCAGAACTTGCTTCAACTTCGCTAGGTGCTTTGGCTCTAAATGCTCATAATCCCAATAGTTCAGCAAAGTATATACTAAAACCACAGATGCTGAGTTTAAAGTCAGCAATGTACTTGGCTATTAGGGTACTATGAGCAGTTATACCCGCCTTTTAAGTTTATAATCTTTCACATGAAGCCTAATGCTTAAAACAAATGTGGTATCTTAGCACATTATAAATATAAAATTCAAAACATAACATACTAAACATTTCTTATAACCGGTCAAGAAGAATGTATAATAGTATGTGGGCTTATACTTAGGGACTAATTTAGCTTGCGCTTTTTGAATTAATAATATGGCTTCCTCAATTGTTTTTAATTTTGTCTTTTGCTAGTTTTTTGCCTCATTTTGAAACCTTCTTAAAAGATCTTATAGGAATGCAAAATAAAAATAAGTAATGAAGAATCTGTTTGTCTTAGGGTCTAAAAAGACAAGGCAATGTCTCTCTTGGTTTCAAAATAAAGGCAAAACTTGTTACGCGTGAAAAGAAAGAGAAAGCTTACTTTGAAGTTCACATAAGCCAGTTTCTGAGAGAAAGTTATACCCTCTTCATTGATAGAGAAATTAAGCACCGTTTTATCAGGATAATCATGGTTTGGGGCTTCCACTGATGTTATGGTGCTGGTAGGTACGGATCACGGGGGAGGTTGGAGGCCAGACGTAGGCATTTGGCAGATAAGAGCTTTCTGAAGTTATAAATGAGAGGATAAAATGGTGCTTGCTGCTCTCCTAAACATGCTAGTTTTTGTTCTGGTTGAGATGCTTGTGTCTGCTCCGAGTAAACTCTGCCTTGCTGGAAGTGATGCATTTCTCTCTCCTGCTTTGCATTTTTCCCTGGGAGAAGCGTGTCTGAATTGGGGGGACCTGAATATACCTCTTTGTTGCCGAGCTTGTCAAGCACAGCGCGGTGTTCTCTTTCCCACCAGGAAGGTCAGGCCGCTGGGGGCCAATCTGTTTTCTGCAATGAACCCTACTGTCTGTCTGCGGTGTCTGACAGATTGAAACAGTTGTCTGTGTTACTGTGCTCTCAAGGCCATGCAAATGCCTCGCTTTCTGGGAAAAACCTAGTGTACGTGGGCAACACAGAAAAAAATAAAAATAAAATTTTTTTAAATGTCTGTGCTTCGGATGTTAACATTTCTCTAAAAGGCAAATTTAATTAACTTTCTAAGAACATACAGATTCAGGAAGTTAACTCTCTGCAGTGTGTGTACACACACGCACACAAAGAAGCGCCTTCACTTGTGAGTTGTACTTCAAAAGACTTGTGTGGTGTTTTTTTTTTTTAATTGGAGTAATAAAATTATGAAGTATGGAACTGTTTCAATAGTAGAGTTGTGGAGTAATAGTCTTTTGTTCACTTAGATTTCAGTTTCATGTATTTTGATGAGAGGTATGTACAAAGCCTGAAGAAATTTGTACTGTGCTGAGCCTCACTTCAATGCTCTCCAGATAATCGAGCTAATTAAATCTTTATCAACATTAACACAACTCCGGCATTCCTTGGACAGTGGATAATTATTGCATGAACATGGCAAGCTTAAACTAAACAGATGAAAATAGAGTTCTGTGGAATGGGTATTGAGTTTATTCTTTATTCATCTTTTGATAAGGTTTAATTAAAACTGCCTCTCTCCATTGTGATGGGAATGAATGTGCTTGTTTTCTTAGTGAAAAGCAAATTATTCACTTCAGCCATGGTTCAATAATCAAAGCCTTTGCAAAGTTTTAGGTTATAGTGTAGCTGTGGGGATATAATTGCTGCAATTCTGTATGAAGGCTTTATCTTTTTTTTTATTACTTTCTCTTATTTATTTTTGTAGAAAGAAATTTGTAAAAGCGCATTTTGTGATTTGGTGTGGAAGCCTCTGTGTTTGAAGCCCTGTTATAGTTTCTGTGGCTAGGTTTTTTTAAAAGGTGTATTTCTTCGAGCCTTTTACTAAAATGAAAGGTGAAAAGAGACACATATTTAAATCGGTGACATTTGAGATGGATCTTTTAAGTTAGTGAAGAAAGTTCAATACAACTTTTAAATCCTGTGGCTGCCGCTGGACTAAATGGTGAGTCAACAACTCTAAGGGTGGAAAAGTGGAAGACATTGGAAATCCTGCAAATACATATCTGTTCTTTTTCATTTCCTTCACATCCATCCATAAATATTTTCTGTACTGCTCTTTTTAACGGGGAGAGAGAGTTTTTGTTAGATTGGTGATAGTTTTGTAGCATGAATAGATTTTATGTAGATTAATGACAATTTATTGTGGGATTTATTGTTATGATTGTACTATAATAGCTTTTCCTTTCTTCTTCTTTTCATTTATAGAATGGAGGTTACAAGGATATGAGATGTTTTTATGGAACTAAAAACAAAACCTGGGCCTTGGGCCTAAACTGGAAGTAGGAACTGGAGCATGGATCAGATATCTCTCTCTCTCTTTCTCCATCTTTTGCCTAGTTCTGGTTTCTCCTGCTTCTCTATTCCATGTGATGGAAACCAGGCTGACTTGTCCCATGATTTGTCCTAAGAAGAAAGACCACACTTCACTGGGAGTCAGCATTCCCAACTCCCTACAAAGGGGATTTGCCCTTCTTAGGTCAAGTGGGTCAGCCCTACATCCAAATTCTCATGCCTCCGCTGGCCACTGTTGACTGTGTGTTTTCTTCACCAATTCCTTTGGGAGGAAGGGAGTGTAGACAGGAGCAAGTGTTTCCTAATCTATAGAATCATTTGGAGGATTAGGTCATTGAATACAGTGTTTTTTAACTCCCTCAACAGATCGTGATATCAATCTAGCAGACTAGAAATACTGTTTTTTAAGTGGAATAGAGAGAAAGGAAGATGTCTGAGATGATCACACGTAGTAAGAATCACTGCTGATCATGAAACTTTGGTTTCAGCTGTGTGTGTGTGTGTGTGCATGGGCGTGTGTACTTATACTGAATCACTTCAGAAAATGCACTTTTTGTACAGTTGAGTTGTGGCCAAAACAAGTTTCAAAGCAGTGACTGCTCCTCAGATCCCCTTCAAGGACGCTCTGAAGAGGCAGAGGCCGGGAGGGGCACTGGGCAGGGCTCCAAACCCACCACCTCCCCTTCGGGGTGGCTCCACTTTAATCTGTTTTGCACTTTATGTTTCCACCTCCGATGTTTTTTTTGAAGCAAGGATGCAGTGGCCAAAAGTTTGAATGAATCATTTCCCAGGTTCCTTCAGTAGCCTCCAAGACCAGAGTAGTTATTGTATTGGTTTTCTGTACTAGGGAGAGCTTGGAAAATCATCCAGCCCTCAGTGTTCCCTTCCTTTCTTCCTCCCTCCCTCCCTCCCTCCCTCCCTTCCTCCCTCTCTCTTTGTCTCTCTTTCTCTCTCTCAGGTTGAAATGCAGTTTTCCTACTGAATCCCATACAAAAAAAAAAAAAAAAAAAAAACTCTTGAGACTTAGCACCTAACCAGGAAAAACATTACATCTGTATGGCCTTTAAACAATTTTACAATTGAGAAAGAGAAAAGCAGTAAATCCCTCTCCCACTTTTCCTATTCAGTCTTTAGGTAGGGAGGGATGAAAGGCAGAAGTGAGCAAGGCTGGGTGACAGGAGTGAGAAGGATTTGGGCAATCTCCTCACATGCTCACATAAGGTCTTTTGAGAACTAAGGATCATGGGGAGAAGGAAACTCTTTAATAGAAATAAATACAGTCTCGGCGCCTGTGGCTCAAAGGGCTAAGGTGCCAGCCACATACACCTGAGCTGGCAGGTTCGAATCCAGCCCCAGGGCCTGCCAAACAACAATGACAGCTGCAACCAAAAAATGGCCGGGTGTTGTGGCGGGCGCCTGTGGTCCCAGCTACTTGGGAGGCAGAGGCAAGAGACTCGCTTGAGCCCAGGAATTGGAGGTTGCTGTGAGCTGTGATGCCACAGCACTCAATCCAGGGTGACAGCTTGAGGCTCTATCTCAAAAAAAAAAAAAAAAAAAAAGAAAGAAAGAAATACAAGAGCAAAGACTAAGAAAGTAAGCTGGCTTCCTTAACAGTGTATTTTATATGGCTTTCTTTGGAAAGTTGGTCAAAATAGATTTAACGATAGTTTTTTTCTACCCTTGATATTGAATGAGGGGATCTGTGTGACATGGATTGTCCTAAATGTTGAGCTCTTTTATTTAATTATGAGTTCTGTTGAGTCTGCAGAAAGATGTGAAGTAGTTACGGGCTTCCTTTATTTCGACCTTATGCTAGTAGACTTTTTATTAGTCACTCATTATGTTAGCATTAGTTTTGTTAGCAGTAGACATCACTCAGGCAGGTCTAACTCTGGAAGCAGTACACAGGAGGGCTTAGTGTCTTTGGCTAATACCAGCAGCCTGGGCTTTGAGATTGTGCTGTACTGCCTACCAGTTACATGACCAGGCTGAGTCTTAACCCTTTAAGCTTCAGTTTTCCCATCTATTAATCAAGAATAGGCACAGTTCCTACTTTTCAGCTTGCTGCGAAGATTAAATGAGACAATAAATGTAAAGTATTTAGCACACTGCTTGCTGGGTCAAAATAAGTGTTAATATGAATCCCAAATTTCATGAAGTCCATAATAAACAAACAAAAAAAGATTTATTTGAGACCTTTTCTATAACTATTTTTGTGGGGGGGTTCCCATTTTCTTTAACTAAAATGAAAAAAGAAAAGCAAGAAAGCAAGACAGACCTCACAATGTCACAAATTGCTTAGTGCAAGTTGTACATAACCAGGACAGAAGAAAAAGCAAATAGAAGCTTGGTTGGCATGTTATTTTATTTATTTTATTTGTTTTGTTTTGTTTTGTTTTTGAGACAGAGTTCCACTTTGTCACACTTGGTGGAGTGCTGTGGTGTCACAGCTCACAGCAACCTCCAACTGGGCTTAGGCGATTCTCTTGTCTCAGCCTCCCTAGTAGCTGGGACTACAGGTGCCCACCACAACACCTGGCTATTTTTTGTTGTTGTTGAAGTTTGGCCTGGGCCAGGTTTGAACCCCCCACCCTCAGTATATGGGGCTGGCACCCTACTCACTGAGCCACAGACGCCACCCCCGGCTATTTTTTGGTTGCAGTTGTCATTGTTTAGCAAGCCCAGGCCAGGCTCCAACCGCCAGCCTCCGTGTATATGGGTGGTGCCATAACCACTGAAATACGGGTGTCGAGTCTTGTTTGGAATGGTTTTTAAAGGGGATGAAAAAGAGGAATTGGAAATTTTGAAAAGACATGCAAGAGGTATTTTTAATCAGCAAAAAGCACAGAAATAGGACTGCTGTGTTGCATGCAGGGGATGGCAAGAACTTACTTGAGTGAAACAAAGTAAGTAGTAAAATGGGCGCAGCCTTTGAAGAAAATTATTTAAGTTTCGTGGCCCTCAATAAGGGGCCATTCCAAAGAAATCATCAGTGTGACATAATCACGTGGTTAGAGTGGGACGAGACAGAGAAGAATTAAAATTGCCTCCACTTAGTCAGCGTGACTAATTGGCCAGATGGCACCTTCCCTGGTAGCCTCCAAGAACTCAGAAGGGATAAGCAGCAGGTGAGGATAATTAGGCCAAGTCTGGGTGCGTAAAGTAGAAATGTCCCTTTGTTGAGGATGGTATATCAACAGAGACAGAGAGAAAGAGAGAAAATAAAAGCAGAGCTAAAGATTTGGGAGCCTCTAGCATGGTAGGGCGTGTTGGGATAAACTTACAGATTCAGAGCCTCTAGCATGGCAGGGTGTGTTCAAACTTACAGATTGAATGGCTGGATCACTGTTAGTGAGCTGAGGACAGAGGCCAGCACAGACAACAGGGAAAGCAAGGTCAGGAGAGAGGGCAGAGGTAAGTTACAGACGCATTCAGCCACCGCCTTCTCTGCCAGGGCATCGCAAACTACAATTATGTCTTTCTCCTATTTTCCAAAACACTTGTGGAAATTGTAACCTGAACATTAATTTAATAGATATCACCTTTAGCATTTGCCTAAAGGAAAGGTTTTAAATCTTTATGATCAATAATCAACTCTTTAAACTATGTAGATTTTACATAAAAAAAAATATAGGTTTTCTGCATCCCTTTAAAAAAGGGGGGGGGGGATATTAGACCACTCTGAGCATTCTCAACCCCCAGGGATCAGCTGGGGCTGAGAAAAGGCTGTGAACTTAAGTTTGCCATAGTCTCTGCCACTGCTTCTTATCTCCCTGCCATGAGGCTGAGAGGCAATTGGTATTTATCTTCATCTTTTTGTTGTTGTTGTTGTTTATCTTATGGCAAAGGAAAAGAAAAGTGAAATGTTTCCTATGTCTCCCTCCTAACCAGCAAGTGTAAAAATAGCCCAAAGGAATGTTCTGTTGGAAAAAGAGTTGCCAAGAGTATATCTCTTTATTTATATAAGAACAATTTAGCCTACTTCATGCACTTAAGTTACCTTCTTGGCCCTATGGAGCTACTGTCTTAGAATCTTTTCTCATTATTTGGTATGTAATCAGGTTGATTATTATGTGTGTTTACTTTCCATTCCCAAGGGGACCATAAAGCTTTTTCAGATAAAGTTGATCCATTACATAGCATCTAGTATAATATTGTACATGAAGTGAATTATTTGTATAATTCACGGGGAAACCAGTAACAAAGTGAAAAGAATACAAGTTTCCAAGGAAGAAAGATCGTCACGAAAATAAATGCTCCAAATGAATGAGAATCAGAAGACAAAAATTGGCAAACATTTATTAAATGCCAACAAACTACAGAGATGGGTTTTGTGAGAGACACAAAGACGTGCAAGACATCATCCCTGTTGTGAGGCACTTTGCGATGCAGTAGATGGTGTAAGACCTAGATGATTATTCGCTCAGAGTCAAATGGTACAAGTATAATAGTGCAAATGTAAGTAAAATGCAATGAAAGCAGTGGGGCAGACCTCTCAGAGTCAGGGAGTGTTTCATGGAGATGTTAGAATCTGAGCTAAAGCTGGAGAATGGGTGGGGTATCTATAGTCAAGGATAGGCTTCCAGGAAGGGTACCAAAAACCACGGGAAGCCTTGAAGGCCCAGAATGTGTTTGAAGCTGGACAAGAACTGGAACAGCCTTAACAGGGTGTATGTGGAAAGGCAGGGAAGATGATGATCTCTGAAAAGCTCTGCAAAGCTAAGGACATAACAAGGAAAGCAAATAGACGACCTTGAGAATGGGAAAAGATAATTGCAGGGTATCAATCTGACAAAGGGTTGATAATTATAATCTACAGAGAACTCCAATTAATCAACAAAAAAGAGCACACAATCCCATCTGACACTGGGCAAGAGAGAAGGAGAACCTTCTTTGAGGAAGAGAGATGAATGACTAATAACCATCTGAAAAAATGCTCATTGTCCCTGATCATCAGAGAAATGCAAATCAAAACCACTCTGACATATCACCTAACCCGAGTGAAAATGGCCCACATCACAGAGCCCCAAAGTTGCAGATGCTGGCGTGGATATGGAGAGAAGGGAGCACTATTACACTGTTGGTGGGAGTGCAAACTAATGCAGCTTTGGGAGAAAGTATGGCGAATCCTCATGTGAAGCCAGAAGATACTCTAATACATGCCCACAAAAGACAAACACTCAATTCAAGTTTGGGGGAGGGGGAACTAGAAAAGGGGAGAGGAAAAAAAGGAGGGGGATTGGTGTGCTCCCAGTTAATGGGCACAATGTAAGGATATATGGCACACTGTTTCAGTGTTACAACAGGGACTGTACCCGACAGATGCAGACATGGTAACCTAGTTGCTTGTACCCTCACATTAACCTGAAATTTAAAAAAAAAAAAAAAAAAAGCAGAGTGATCAAAGACCGTTTGCTATAGAACAAGCCCAAGCTACGTTTTTCCTTAGGCTTTGCTCGTTGCCTCTTATTTCTAGAGATATTCCATGTCACAGTGATGCCATCTCACTTACTGAGCACTTACTGAGTGCCAGACACTGTAGGGAGCACTGCACAGGAGTAACCTCATTCATTCCTGTAAGGCAGAGGAGGAAACTGAGACATGAGCTGTTCTCCGTATCCCCAATCTCATGGCTGAGAAGTGGCAGAGCCGCACTTGTAAGCTGGTAATAGGCCATCTCACTGCACTTACCACTGGTCTTTATTTTGACTTCTGACAAGCCTATTTCATTGTAGATGTTTCAATCATAATCATTCTAAACCTGCATAATTATTTAGTTGCTAATGTCTGGAGAAACTTTGGCTGCCTCTAGAGATAAAATTAGAAATTCAAGAACTACAGTGTCCTCAAAACTCTGTCCAGATTGAATTAATTAATCTGTGACTTGCACACACCCCAAAGGCCCTATTTAAATGCAATTTCACTGTGAGTGAGAAGCTCTAGGAACCTTGATTAGAACAGAATGCAGTCAGAAATAAAAAGTCTAAATCTGCCTTTAAAATTCTCAGTATGAAAATGTGGCACAAGCGTCACATTGTTTCTGTTGGCTTTTCAAACATGTATCACAGTTTTTAACAAAATGATAATGTTCTCCATAAATGTCGTGAAGGCACAATTGGTCTGAGAACATCTGAGTTTTCTACATAAGCATTTAAAAAAAAAAAAGACGCTGTGCTTAAAATGCTGTTGTTATAGGCCATATTTGGATGGCATTGGGATTTCAGAAATATTTCTTTCAGGATGAAAAATGCAGTGGGTACAATGGAATTCAACCCCAACTTTGGTCTCTGATCAGTTTTTATAGATCCAAGCAGCTCGTCCTTATTTATGTCGATACAGAGGAGAGGTGACACAGATAGTAGAAGTCATTTAGTTTGTGGATGCAGTGTTAGAGCCACAGCCGTATTATCATGTTAGTTTGGGGCATAGTCCAATATTAATAGTAAAATTAGCTTGTATACCGTAAATTATCTGTTATACTATTATAACAGATAATTATTATATTAGAGCAGGAATAGCCTGATGCCTGAAGCAAGTCCACAGAAAAGGGTAACCCATTGACAGATATTTGCAGGCTTTAAAGAATATATTAAAAGCAAACATTCTGAAAAATCCAAGGTAAAACACACAAGGGAGAGATGATGGAAAGAAAAATTATAAGCTATTTCTGCGTTTTGTTTCTGCCATTGGACATTCCCACTGTATCTTTATAGATAGACGAGGATTAGGGACATGGGTCATGGAAAAGAGAAGGGAAACTGTTCCTTTCTAAAGATTGCACACTGAGAGCATACCAATCTTATTTCATTTTCACCTTTTTATTTTTACTTAACTAATTGCTGAAGCTTGTGTAAGGAAAGCCATAGGTGTTTGCTGCTAAGATATCAACTGCTCTTAAAAACAAAAAGCATCAGTTGTCAGGGTTGCTAAGAAAAAAAATAGTAACTGGCTAAGTCAGAGGGAGGGGTGACCTATTCTCTTCAATATTGTAAGATTTCCTATTGATGTTGATAAACCGATGCATTGTGAAGACCCGTTCTGCCGGAGCAAGCTCCCTGCAGTCTGAATCGTGCCTTATTTCTTTAGACATAGCTTTTTAGAGGGCTGAAATTTAAATTAATAAACCAGCCAGGGCTGCATGCCGACATGACTTGAAAGTTAACTGGAATGTATTGATCTGCAGCCTACAAGCTGTTCTATGCCGCACTGCACATAATAAGAAAGCCAGTCTTTAAAGTCACTAAAATTTTTTTAATTACCTCAAAAAAGATCTTTTACATCTTTGGACAGTAGTGTTGTTTGACTGGAACCTTCTCCCCTCCACCCTTCTTCCACCAAATTGGGTCATTAGTGGCTGGTGTTGACAACAGTGACAGCTAATGTGACATTCATGATCTGTGCTCAATTTTCTGCATTAATGGAGGGGAACGGAAGAAATGGTTTAGCCCCTATCCTTGAGGAAGTTCAGTGATGGGGCATAAACGGCTGTCTTGATAGTGATTTCAAAAGGTGGAGATGCAAATAGAAGCTCCTCATTTCCTTTATTAACTTGTTATTGATCTAGCCTCCCCAAATTCCCTGTACCTAGGTCAGTTTTTCACCAGACACTTCTCTAAAAGAGCCACCTGTTACATACATCTAAGTCCTTCCCGTTCATGTCCTGAAATTCAGAGGGGTTTGCCTGGCTTTCCTTTTTAGACAGTAAGTATAACCATACCTCGTTTATGTTCTTGGGCATTTTACAAACTTTTCTAGTCATTACTCTTAACATCTTTTTCTGTTCTGAGCAACCTCCATTCTTCTGTCTGCCTCCATTTTTCATTGATTACGTACATATGCATCAATGAAGTGCCCCCTCTTTACAAAACAATATTTAGAATGATTATTCCCCCAGTTTCACTGGACTGTTGTAATCATGTATCTGCTAAGCAGGAGACAGTAATCAAACGTGGACAAATTAGGTGGATGCAGAGAAGCCAGCTTGGTACAAGGGTCAGAGCATCCTGTGCTTAACACCTTCAAGTCCCTGTCACTGCCCCACCTCCACCTGCACCTGGGGCCCTCTCCCCCTCTCTGTGTCACTGCCCCACCTCCACCTGCACCGCACCCGGGCCCTCTCCCCCTCTCTGTGTCACTGGCCCACCTCCACCTGCACCACACCCGGGGCCCTCTCTCCCTCTCGCTCACTCTCACACATCAATCTTTCCATGGTTTTAGATTTTTATCACCTAAAAGAGGCAGATGGATCCTATAGATTTGCTTTTTTTTTTTTTTTTTTTTTGTAGAGACAGAGTCTCACTTTATCGCCCTGGGTAGAGTGCTGTGGCGTCACACTGCTCACAGCAACCTCCAACTCTTGGGCTTAGGCGATTCTCTTGCCTCAGCCTCCTGAGTAGCTGGGACTACAGGCGCCCGCCACAGCGCCCGAATATTTTTTTGTTTTGCAGTTCGGCCGAGGCCAGGCTTGAACCCGCCACCTTTGATATATGGGGCCGGCGCCCTACTCGCTGAGCCACAGGAGCCACCCTGTAGATTTGCTTTTTAAAATAATTTTTTGTACTGTCTCTCTCCAAGATAATTGAAAAACTAATATCTCCAAGATGTCAAAAAGCTAACACTGGCTACTAGCTACCTTTAACGCTTCTCTGATGAAAAATACGGCTTCAGATCATTATTTTCCATCTTTAATCAAGTTCTCCCTGAATGAGGAAACACTCTCCTCAATCCCATGTCAACTCTATTTTGCTAAACCATCTTTGATGTAGAACCTTGTTAAAGGCTTTTTGAAAGTTTAAATAAATTATATGCCATGCTTATTTATCCTCTCAGATAACTCAAAATGATTGATGAGACAAGCCCTCTCTCCATGCAAACCATGTTGGCTTTCCCCAAACGGATTATGTTTGCATATGTGATAATTATCTTACACTTTATTTTAGATGCAGTCAACTTGCATATTTGAAGCGAGGCTATGAGTTGAGTCCCAGGTTTCAAACCAAAGTCATTTTTCCCCCCATTAAATTCTGGATAGGTGCATAAATAATCCAGTATAAAAACTGACTGTGAGGTTATTTCACTTTTAGTATGATAATAGCTTCTGTTCCTCTCCCCTAGGTTTATAATTATGTTTAACCTTAAAATTGGTTAAAAAAAGCATCATCGTGGAATCAGTCAAGAAGTAAAAAGAAACCTCAGATTAAGAGTTTGTATACCTGTATCTATCTACACACATGTGCATGTACAATCAATAGATATCTCTGGATTCTCAGAAACATGTGAATAATAAAATTAAGCTGCACATAGCTGTAATTTATATTAGAAGGAAATTTGCAAATCAGATAATGAAATGCATATAGCTATGTTTTACTCACATGGGGCTCCTCCATTTCCAATCCCTCTAATAAGACGTGGTATCTTCTTTGGTAAGTGTGAAGTTTGTGAGATATTAGTTAGCATTAGTGCCTTACGTAGACAGTGGAATGACTCTAGTTAACAATGGTCCTCTCCTAGATGGCCATTGTAGATGTATAGGCTTCAAAGTTGAATGAGGTGTAATGCCCACCCTAAGGACATTACATTCTACAGGGAGACAACAGTCGATGGGTCTGGTCATGCACGCCCGGGGTCCCTTGGGAACCCCAAAGAGCTACTGGTAAATAGAGCTACTGGTGGGATGCCTTCCTCAGAAGTGTTATTTTGTTTGTTTTCCATTTCCTGTGTATCAATACAAGTCAACAAGTGTTATTCAAGTCTCACTATTTACCAGGTATTGTGGGAGCCAAGATATAGCCACTGCCTGGAAAGGTCTCTCAGCCCACATGAAAATTTATAATCATAAAAATTTATAATCAGGGAGACATTGCCTTGTATTTAGAAACTAACAATTTTAGATTACTCTGGACAGACCAATAATCCTAGCTTATTAGTAATATTATCCATTTGACACTCTGATTTTTTTGCCATAAAACAATTTTACCCTCTCAAAAAAAGAATCATGAGAATATATAAATAAAGGAGCCATTTCAAGATACTGAGTTAAAAGCCCTCAAAGAAGAAGTATTAAAAGATACAACATGTTGTTGAGGTGGGAAGAAAAGTTGAAATGAGCTTTTATTTGAAAACGTTCCTTCCCTCTCCTGAAACCCCTTTGATTTTTGTTTTTTGTTTTTTCTCGGTTTTTTTATTTTTTTTATTAAGTCATTTGTACATAGATCATGAATACATTTATGCCATTATGGGATTCAATGTGCTGATTATTTGTACAATTTGGAGTGCTTATATCCTACTAACCAACATAGCCTTCACCTCATTTACCCAATTACAGCTTTAAGACATTTGTGTTTTACATCTGATAGATCCAACTTGTACTTGCAATATGCTCCATAGGTGTGGTCCCCCTACTAACTCTCCCTCTACTGACCCACCCACCTCCTTTCCCTTCTCCCTCCCTCCTTCATCCTAGGCTATAGTGTTTCAACTTTTCTCCCTGTACTTTTCATATGCAAGTGTGAGTAATTAAAAAAATATATCCAATGTACTCAGTACTACTGTGAAACCAATTTATAATTACTCACACTTGAAACCCCTTTCCGAATATGCTGTTTATATTGAGAGTGTCTTCAGTAGAAAACCATCCCCTTCAGCACGTGACAGCCTAATCTAATTCTTCGAGCTGTTTCTTCTTTGATTTTCCACCCCTCCCCACCCCCATCCTCGCCTCCCTCACCTCTGGTGCAGACACACACCGCATTGCAAGTGTGGAGGCAAACTGCTGATGGGCTGCAAGTGGCGTTCTAATGGGTTTTAGAAGTTCCAGCTTTTCCAGTTAGCATGCTGCTAATGCATAAGATGTTAATGCTTCTTAAAAAGAACACATGTAATGCAACCAGTGTAACATGGTTTCTTGTACCCTCAATGAATCCCCAACAATAAAAGGAAAAAAAAAAAAAAAAAGAACACATGTTACCATCTCAGTGCCTTGTCAAACACACTCTAATCTGTTAGCAGTTTCAGGCTGACACAAGCTTGTTCCTGGCTGCATATGTCACCACAGTTCTCTCGCAAGTTCAAAGCATGTTGATGCCATTAAATAGCACGTTTTGGTTTTAGTAGATAGCTCTAAACTGGCTTCTGTGAATGCACTAATTTCTCACTATATGTAATTAAGTACGCCATATGGATGTGTTCTGGTTGTCCTGATACACTCATTTTGTTCCACTCCATCTCCCCCTCCTCTCTTTATGGACCCTGTGTGTCCAGATCTATAGTGGGGAACAAAAAAAAAACTCCACAAAACTGACTCAGAAAGTAGGAGATTGCAATGTAGTGATTTCACGCTCAGTTGTTGGCTAACAAGGAACCATAGTTTTTATTTAGTGAGGCCTGGTGGCAGGAGATGAAGAATTGTGTAAAGCCCAGCTGCCACGGTTGCAGAGCAAGGAGCTTAAAGGGCTTCAGGGTTCCAAGTGTGAAGGGAATTGTCTCTTCCCAGCAGGTAAGAGATAGATCCAGGCAGAGTCTGTTGTGTTCAAGAGGCTGACTGGCCTGGCCAATTCACAAATCCAAAAAAAAAAAAAAATTACAACATCTTCTGGCCAGGAGGGGAAATTTAGTGGTGCATTTAACCCTTTTAATGCCAGGATATAATACTTCTTGCTTGCTGGCTGTTAACAAGGGAACAGTTTGTGTTTAAAGCATTTCTTTAACCTATAATTCTCCTTCCCAAGTCTCCTTTTAAATTAAAATATATTAGATCAGCTAATTATCTATTTAGTGAAATCTAGTCAATCTGTTTACTTTTGGTGCCCCCATATATTTGCAACATTTTTTCAGACAATTGGTAATTTTTTTTTTCAGGTTCTAAAAGGACCGGGAAGGCCTAAAGTTTACATTATGGTTGTATATGTGTGTGAACGTGCCCACACGCACATGTGCAAACATGTATGGTATCACTACTAAATGTATACAATTTTTTAAAAATGTAATCCTTAATATATGAAATTTTTGGTAAATCAGATGGCCTGGTGTATTTAGCCACCATTTTTTGGTGTATTTACTCCATCCAATGAAAAGTAGTTTGTTAAGTCAATAAATACTGTGCAAGAAACACTAGGGCCAATGTTTATCATATTAAGAAAACTGGTTTTTCTGTGGCACTCACAGCTCAGTGGGCAGGGCACCGGCCACATACACCAAGGCTGGCAAGTTTGAACCTGGCCCAGGACAGCTAAAACAACAAGGACAACTACAACAAAAAAATAGCCAGGCATTGTGGCCAGCACCTATAGTCCCAGCTACTTGAGAGGCTGAGGTAAGAGAATTGCTTAAGCCCAATAGGTTCAGGTTGCTGTGAGCTGTGATGCCACAGCACTCTACCAAGGGTGACAAAGTAGAACTCTGTCTCAAAAAAGAGAGAGAGAGAAAGAGAGAAAGAAAGAAAGAAAAAACTATTTTCCAGCACATTAGAAGAAAGAAAGAAAGAAAGAAAGAAAGAAAGAAAGAAAGAAAGAAAGAAAGAAAGAAAGAAAGAAAGAAGGAAAGAAAGAAAGAAAGAAAGAGAAAACTGTTTTTCCAGAACATTAGAATTACTATTAATATACAAGTGCAAGTGAGCCCATGAAGCCCCTGTCTCTGGTTCATGAACTTAGCCCTCTTCTAGTTTCTGTGGATGCTTAAAGATAATACAATTGCATACCATTAAGTAGTATTAGAATTTAAATTTTTATTCAGGTATTTCTTTCAGAACTTTAATTCAAATTAATTATCTAGTACTACAATAAATATAGGATTCATATTTCTTGAACATTTGCCTCATTAATGCATAAAGTATTTTTACTGTGAAGAATTCTCTGCTGAAGAAGATGGAAGTCATTATTAATATTTCCCACTGAATGTCTACAAAGTCTGGAGGATTGTATATCCCATGAAGCACACATAATTTATTCTTAAAATTGAAGGTTCCTTGTGGGGAATACTCGACTTGTTTCTCCATTAGTGTTCAGCCTCTTGTTCTCATCCCCTCATACTTGCACCCCAGTTTTTAGACTATCTTATAGTTTGGAAGTGAGAACTCAAAGTCTCAGATTCAAAACAAGTCAGAATTGCTAATAGGTACAAGTCCCAAGGGAGCGTCCTCATCATGGAATTCACTCATTTCAGGTCAAATCCCTAAATAGAACAGATCTATGAAAAGGACTGGTTGCTATTTAAATCCAGACAGCTATGGCTCTAATCATGTTCTCATTCATGCAAAACAACATCCCCCGTTGAAAGCCTAAGGAACTGTGCTTGGCCTGTAAAGTGGGGTTCCTGCCCTGAGTTTTCCTAACCCCAGAGTTAATGATGGTATTCTGTACCTTTTTTTATTTCTGGTTTCTGTTTCTCTGGTTTATTTCTTAACAATGCTATTTTAAATAACGTTCGCCACACTTGTACACCAATCCAAATAAAAACTGATTTGGAGTGATCTTTCTCTTGGAATTCTATATTTGGTTTTTAAATATAGAATTTGTTCATTATTTCCATAGATGTGGAAGAGGAAAACATACTTCCCTTTCTCTGTAAGTTCTCCCTTTGATCCTGGTTCATGGCCAAATGTGTGGTAGAATCCACTGATAGCTAAATACCTGTGTTTCATGGTTGCTACATTGGAGTGAGAGACTCAGTTTTGCCCACTTGTGATGTAATGTCCCATCAAACTCAAAAAAGAGAAGTGAAGCAGTCTAAGGGGAAAAGCATTACATAGCCAGTAGAACTCTGAAGCCCTTTTCCTAGACCTTGCCCGAAAATAAGGCCAATGTGTGATGGAACAGCCTTGCAGTGAACAGACTCAGTGGGTGTTATACCCATGCATTAGTATAAAACCAAACCCGTGCATTTGGGATTATGATGTTCCTAAATGCAAACAGCTGGCTTGGATGGCTGTAGAAACCAGTCATACTTTCCTAATGTAGTTACAACTTCTCCAAAACCTCACAGAAAAATTATAGCTATAGACCACTTATTCATACCAGGTTGTATCTTATGAATCTCAGCATGATCTTTTGGTCTCCATAGATACATAGCAACTCTTAAGTTGCATTTTAGAATATAGGGGCAAATATGCCAACTAAAATTACTGGTTGGGAGTCACATTTTTTTTTTCTGTTTCCTTTTTCCTTGCCTGTTTTATCACTAAATCACAATCTTGTGATCAGAAATGAATATGACAAGTTGGTATTCCATTATATGACATTTTCAGTTTTACTTGTGTGTATCTCTTAGATATTTGGCAAAGCTAAGTGGATACAGAATATATTCTTTAGCTTTATCATCCATTTAATTCATTTCATTTATCTAATTATTTCTGGTACTGGTATTGTATTCTATTCATAAATCGGGTGACAGTTGCTCCAAGGATTTTCCTCAAACAACTTATTTTATAGACATATTCACCCATTTCCTCTAATCTGTAATTAATTCAGTAAATATTTATTGAGTAACTGCTAAGTGCTTTGTAATGGGGCTACAGTGCTTAATTAGATATCATTACTGTGCTCAAGGAACTGATGATTGAGCAAGAGAGACATGCATGTAAATGTATCAGTTTGATAGGTGGGAAGTGCTGTAGCCCAAGTGTGAAAAATGTGATGTCGGAGACAGAGAATAGCAACTAAGCATGTAAATATTAAAACTGCAGCGTGTAAGTGTGGCCAGCACTATTAACATTATTTTCCTGGTCTGCCTATGGTAGCCGATGGCCTTTTATAATAACCATGTGACCTAAAGGTTGAAAGCCATTTCCACACATGTGTATGTTACAAATAAATCCAGGTTATACTCTAACAGTTCAAGGGCGGGTGAGAGATGGAGGAGCGCTCTGGCTGGGCCTTGCCCATCTGCAGGGCTGGCAGGGCTTGGGTGCGGGGACTCAGCTGGGGTCAGTTGACTCTCCTGGAAAAATGCAGACATGGGGGCAGGAAAACCAACAAGGAGCTACAATCAGTGTAATCAGGTAGTAACCCACTCATCAATACCAGGGGATAAATAATGGGGGAAAGCATTACATAGCCAATAGGACTTTGAAGCCCTTTCCCTAGACCTTGCCCTAAATGATTCCTAGGATATTTATGTTGATGAAAGAAATTATCAATGTAATAAACATGTAGAAACCTTCGGGGCGGGGGCTGGGGCGAGGAGAAAGAAACCCTAACCAAAAGGACTTGAATTCCAGGTGGAGTAACTTTTCAGCCTAATGCAACAAGACAATAAAAATTCATCGTTTTGTTGTTGAGCAGGGAGATCGAGCTGTGAAAGTAGTAGGATTTGAACAGAAGGTTTTAAATGACACTTGTCACTGGAAGGGGTTCTGATTATGATGACTAATCCATCCACTGTAAAATCTGGAAAAAAACATAAAATCAATCTCTTAAGAGTCTAATACCTCAGACATAATTTTGTTTAGCATGTTTATGTGTATCTTTCATAGTGTCAGGGGTTTTGTAATTTGTTTCTGCCCACCCCTAATTTTTTTTACAACATTAGATTCATACTTTGCTTAGCTTTTATGATCAGCTTTTTCCCCCGGCTTAGTAAATCTTGAATAGTTTGCCATGTCATCAAATCCTCTTCTGTCTTCATGGCATATATTCCCTTATATGAATGTGCCACAGTTATATTTACCCAACCATTGAACATTAAAGTTGTTTCTGATCCGGAGCTATTGTGATTCATGCCGCAGTGAAGATCCCTGTGTGCAAGGCTTCCCATACATTGTAATTATTTCCTTAAGGTAAATTTTCAGAAATTTTGAGTCAAAGTACCTTTCAAGCCTACAGGTATGGATCATTAAGGGTGCTGATACATACTTTCACATTTAAGGGTGCTGATACATACTCTCACATTGTTTTAGAAAAGCAAAGTAGATACAGTATGCACTATGGCTTGGCTAAGAAATTCTGTGAGAGCAATTTTGACCTGCCACAGAAGAACTCAAGTGGCTTGGTCAAACGGCCAAGTTCAATCCTGGCTCCTTTCTCTATATAACCTCAGTCAGATAAAGAAATCTTTTTGTCTTGGTTTCTTCCTTGCGTCATGAGATAATTCATGTGAAGTGATTAGAGCAGTGCTTGGCACATAATAGCTGACATTATGGAATTGTTGCTAGCATTATTACAGCAATAATTTAGGTTCGAAGTGATAAGGACCTAGGACAAGTTGTTGAAAGAAAAAAGACAGAGAGAGAGATCTTTAACAAATCAATAGTACTCAGTAACTGGCTATATTGGACAAAGGAGAGAGAAATAAAACAGTGCATCAAAGTTTTTAAGCCTAGAGACGTGGATATTTAAGTAATGGAGGTGGCCTCTGGGTTGGACCACCCAGAAGTGGACACAGGGGCCATGGACGCAGGCTCGTGCCTGTAGGATACAGGGTAGAGACTAAGGGAGGGCATGTCGGTTCGGGAATGATCAGAAGTGAACTGTTGACCTGAAAGTGGGTGGACTCCCAGGGAAAGGGAGAGTTGAGAAAACCGGGCCTCAGATCCGAGGCTGCTGGAGGAAACTGGAGATGGGGAATGGCAGGAAGGAGGACAAAGCAGCCAAGGGCCCTGGGAAGATGTCACCGCCATGGTGGACAGAAAATTAAAGTTGTGGGACCCACGGAAGGTAAATGCCATGAAGGAGAGAGGGAGTAGTCAGCAATGCCAAATGGCGCAGAGTTTAGAGGTGATGGGAAGTAAAGACCGTTACTAATACTAGTTAATAAATTAAAGGTAAAAGAGTTTGCATTTTCTTTGTGTATTCCATGGTGGTTCTTTCGTTGATTTTTCTCCTAGCTTCTCAAAACTTCCTTTGTGAATTCTAGTCACACTATTTCCTTGGTTTTCAAACACCACTTAGAGTTCTTTTTACTCTCTGTAAGATACATTTTAAGAAAACTTGTAAAGCAGTTGGTCCTCCAACTCACGCAATAACAAATCCTTGTTTCTCATTCATTATCATCTTCGGCACAGTTGCCTTAGCATTTGGTTCATGTAACCATTAAAAATGCATGAACAAAAAATGCTGCAAGATAAACAAAACTGCAATGTTTTATGTAATAATCACTTACAAAGTCTCCCCTCTGAAACTGAAGCCATTTTTGTGTCATTGAAGTTTAGTCGCGTGATCCATGAACAAGATTTCTGTTGGGTTTATATATTAAAACAGATGAAATCATTTAAAATAAAATGTTGAAAGCGTTTACTTCCTAGCTCAGACCAAGCTTGATCCAAAAAAACATTCATCGTTCATCCAAAATTGAAAAAACAAAATAAAACTGAGTTTGGATCCTCAATTCATTTTCTGGGTAAACCTGGAAGGACGTTTTCAGATACTAAAAGCTCAGTCACTAATGTAGATTATTTCTTTTGTGTGTGTGTGTGTGTGTGTGTGTGTGTGTGTGTGTGTGTTTTGCTTTTATTTCAAGGTGGCTTTACTTTTCTTAGTTTCCTTGGTTTTTTGTTGTTTTTGTTTGTTTTTTCCATTGTCCTTCCTTGTAACGATGAGCTGGCGGTTGCCTCCCAAGTAGCTGGGATTACAGGTGCTCGCCACAACGCCCGGCGGTGTTCTTTCCTGGTTGAGACGGGTCTTTTC
This sequence comes from Arctocebus calabarensis, assembly GCA_963573935.1. Classification (NCBI taxonomy): domain Eukaryota; kingdom Metazoa; phylum Chordata; class Mammalia; order Primates; family Lorisidae; genus Arctocebus; species Arctocebus calabarensis. The sequence continues at coordinate 29,578 of CAUYON010014473.1, read as the reverse complement.
TCTGACTCACTCATTATGCTGGTCTTGAACTGTGAGCACTGGAAATCCACCCGCCTCTGCCTCCCACAGTGCTGGGATGACAGACGTGAGCCACCACGCCCGGCCGATTATTTCTTATTCTATCCCACTTTGTACCAGTTGTTTTCTCATAATCATCTCGCTGTTCTTGGGTTCTAAGGCTTAGCTTATTGGCATTCATGTATCACCTTCCAGCTTGCTATGTTAACTCTTCCTCAATTTGGCCACCAGACCCTTCGCTGCTAGTTACCTGCTACTGGTGTTTCTCCTCACCTTTAAAATACAGTTTGTTTTGTTTTGTTTTTGAATTTAATTTGAAGTAGAATTTCCCCATACTTTGCATTCAATCATTTGAGGTTGATTTTTTTTTCCTCCCAAACATGTGGTTGGGTAATTTTTAAATCTCTTTATTAGATTCAGCTTCAACTCTCCTTTCTCCTGTTTTCTATTATTTCTTGGGTGCCCAGCACAGCACCGAGCCCAGATGGATCCTTTATAATGGCTGTTTGACAACGTTTTGAAGGAGGGAGTGAGGAGATCCTCTCTTCCCCTCTCTTGCCTACAGCTGCTCTCAATATGGCTCACCCTTACTGAAAGGAAATGAATAAAGATGAGTTATCTGCACTGAAAATCAGCCCCAGAGAAGCAGCAATTCATACTCCCCAGCCCATCCACAAATCCAGTGGGGGAAAGGAAGCCATTGCCATCGTTTATTTATTCATATATTTTTGATGGTGGGAGGATTATTTTTTAAATCCTGTGCTTTTGAGTAGTGGCCATTTGGAGCATTTGTGAAAAGCCATATGGTTTCAAATGAGATTCCCGTCCCGTTCTGTGCATTGGAAACCATTTATGCTGAGCCTCTCCTGGCCGGTCCTTACTTGGAGCATGAGCGGATCCATAAAACACCACAGACAAAGCCAAAGAACCTGCAGGCAGCATTGAAGGAAATGTGGTGGTTTGAAATGTCACTTTTGGATCAGTCTTCACAACCTACATTTTCTTTTAAACAGTTATCATTTTCATATTTTGTGCATTACATGTCTCTAGTAATGAATTTCTATCCTTGTATCTTAGATATCTTAAGCGTTCAAAGATGTTTCAAACAAGAAAACAGGCAGAATGAGTCTTGAATTTGGGTCTAGATTAGGATGAAAATCATCAAAGAAATTGTTGAGTCATGTTTCATGTTTTGTCTTTGAGAAGAAAGAGTGTATGTATGAAAGGCAACTTACAGCTGAAATTATCTCATTTCCCCCTGAGATTTGGGGATATAAGCACCTACACCCTGGCCCATCATTTTATCCACAACGAGCAAGTCGCTCAGGGTGGCTTGTTCTTCAAAGGCCCCACAATGCTTCTAGTTATGCCTCCTGCTCACTCAGACCTTGCTTGAGCAACATCATTCCTTGCTAACTCTGTATCTGATCTTATAAAGCTAATGTTGAGAATGAAATGAGAGAAGATGGATGCCAAGTGCCTCATTTTACCTAAAAGCATCGAGGCCTCATGTGGCCATTAGCAATTCAGGTCCCGAGTCAACTTTCGGGATGTGGATGCCAGCTCTGACCCTGACTAACTCTGTGTCCCCATCTCCTCATCCAGATCACAGTCATATCCCATAGAAGATGTGAATGTGTGTGATGAGAAGTGATGGTGACAGCACACACAAAGCACTCGGGGAGCACCTGCCTGGCGTGTGCTGCCACCATGGCATGGCTGGGTGGGTGGACTTCATGTCTACAATTCCTGGCACACTGTGAACAAACAGCACCTGGTAGCTGCTGTCCCTGACAGCCAGTGTGGAGTCCCATCTCACAGTGAAGACTGTTGCCATCGTGGCCACAAGCCCCTCTCGTCTGGCAGCTAGCATTTGTGATGACACCATACTTCTCCAAAGCCGTGATGAGTTCCACAGCTCCCAAGAAACGTTCTTACTCTCATGATGCCCATTTGCCGAACACAGTGTTGTGACATCCATACAGGCTCCTGCACGGCCAGACTGGTTACATTACGGATGTGGAACTGAGCCCAACTTACATATGAATGGAATATGAAACATTCTCTAATTTCCAGGAATTTTCTCTGTAATGTGTCTTTCCCAAGATAGGTTACATTGTATCTAAAATTGCCATAGGAAAGGGTGACTGTGAGAGGCGTGGAGGGCAGGTGTAGTAAAGAACTGCTGGGTACAGTTTGGTACCTTTGTCCAGCTTAGATAACAGTCAGGGACACAGGAGGTGTTTAATGGCCTGGCTGTGTAGAGGCAACTTCAAAAAATTCTTAAAGACTCCAAACAAGAATGGAAATTATGTTACATTTCAAGGATTGGCCTTTCCCAGGAGGAGAAAACTATTACTATCTGTGAACAGTTTATTTAATACCCAACAAATGTGATACGTTGCTGATAGAAAGAAATGCGTATTTCAGTTTTGTGCTTCACAGTCATAGAACAATGCAGAGTTGATATTGTCGTAACTAGGCTCCAAAAGTGTCCTTCTAATGAAAAACAGCAGCATTTAAGCAAATATTTTCTGGCATCTTTATATTTCCTTTAACTGGAAACAGAGAAAATGTTAGCTTGGAATCATGGCTATAGGATACCCTTTTCTCTGACTACAGACAAATTGTGCAAATAGTTTTGCCAAGAAAAATGAAGGTGGTTAGAAGGTGTGGAAGCAAGGACTTCTCGCGGCTCACATCTGACAGCTTCGTGGGCATAGACTGATCTACTAGCTAAAGGACTCAGCACGGTAGTGCTTTTGATAACACTTACCCCCCTTTTTACCTACAGCCTCAGTGGTGAAAAAGAGATATGAATAAATGAGCATCGTGAGAATCACAAGCACTTGGAAATTCGGCTGTGATTCCTGAAATCTCAATTAGATCTAATTATCAGTTACTCATAGCCAGTTCTTCAAAATCCGCACGATCTAAAGTGCTGTTGCAAGCTTGCTTGTGTAGACGGGTGGGAGCACAAGGGGAAGTGGCCCTGGCCCATGGGCGCCACACCGCTGTGATCCCCATGAGAGAAGGAAGGCAGCCGTCTGAGTTGAGCATCCCCTGCAGGAGTCTGCCCGGCGACAGGTGATACGGCCAAAGCCCGGGTCACTACCCAAAGCAGGAGGCTCCCAGTGAGACTTGAAGGTGGGTTCTGGAGGATGTCTGTGGTCATGTTTACAGACACCTGCAGCTTTAGTCACAGACCATGAGGGAGCCTAGAGGCACAGCGGATCTGACGAGCACCCGTGTTCCTCTGGGCTCTAGCTTCTTGATGATACGCGACTTTGTCAGTGAGTAAGTGTAATGGGAAGATGTTTTTATACTGGCTAACAGGCTCAGAATTCATCTCAAGAAGATGCCTGTCTTTGTCTGAAGAATATTGACTAGGGATTACATTTAGAAATGAGATCCACCTAGAGAAGGAAAGTGAAGTGATACAGAGATTCCTCTAGAAAATCTAAATTATGCTGCCCCTGAGGGACAGAGTGAAGACAAAGGAAAATGAAAAATAATAGGGTGAGAAGGGCCATCTGGGTGGGAAAAGACCCCTGTGCCCGTGGCTCTGCCTTCTCTAAATCGTCAGCAAATTCCGCCCAAAGCACCTATAGTGTGCCGAAGTTCACCGTGCCTGGCCCATTCCCACAGCTGAGGAGGGGACCAGAACCCAGGACCCTGAGAGCTCAAGTACTGCCTCCCCCGGAATGTAGAGGAATCTTGGGGACTCTGGGACTCCCACAGGCGGAGGAACTGTCAAGATTCTACCCATTTTACCCAGACGGTAAAGGACGGGAAAGTTCCTAGCCACTATCTGGATAATACAAATATATTTGCAAAGGTTATATTAAGCCAGAGAGGGATATAAGTTTAAATAAGTGACTCATGCTTTTTAAATACTTTTACCGAAATGCTCGGTTTAACAGGAGATTGAAATCTATAGCCAAATTTTAGTTTGTAGTTGTCTGTTGATTTTATTTATCTATTGATTTTTAGTTTGTAGCTATCTGAGCATTTTATAGGCAATCAAATGCTCACTATATATGTTTTTAAATATTTTCTCAGTTTCAAACTCCTTTTACTATATTCCATACGTTCTATTTCCTTTTGTCGTTTACTTTATTATATTTGACTTATTTAAGAACCTATTTATGTACATGGATATTTTAGGTTTTACGAAGTAAGAGGGGGTCAATATAAAATAATGCAATTGCTCTTACATGACATACATAAAAATGTACACTTCTTTCTTCTGTGATCATAAGTATTACATGTTTACACACGAGTTTATCATGGTTGTGAGGCAGTTTACAAATATGTATATACTCAATATGTACAATACTCTGCATATATGGTAATATGTTATCTTGTATATTGTATCTTATATTTCTTGTAATTGCAGAAGTCAAATGTGACTCGGGTATTACAATTTTAATACAGCTTTTTCCTTTCTTTAAATGCATATACATTTTTGCACTCTGTGTGTGTAGATACATACACATATTTTGTGCGCGCGCGCACACACACAATACGATAGACAAAGTTTTGACTCTCTCCAGAGTAACCAGTCTGCTAGAGCTGTGAGTCTAGTTGCCTAACTGGGGAGGGAGACAGATGTGGAGACCCCGTAAACTGGCAAGTGAAGTCAGGAGAGAGGTCACAGTTCTGAGCAGGGGGTGCTGCTTCTGACTTGGAAGACTCGCGATGGAAGTGGCCTTGAATCTGGGTCTGGCAAGTCGGTGGGATGGTGGCTGTGGGGTGGCTGTAGGGAGGAGACAGAGGAATCAGGCAGGTGCTGCCTGGGCACAGAATCAGTGGTAGCACAGCTGCGGGTGTGCCTTGATGGCATTGTGGCCCAGAGAGTAGATTTCTTAGAAAGAGTGGAATGGAAAGCCAAAAAACTGAACTGACCTCTTTTAGAAATCGTATAATTAACATTATATCCCAAGAGAAATCTGAATGGTGAGGTTCCTGAAATGTGAGATTTATTGCTCAGAGCAATGGGTTGTTCTAAACTATCAGAGCAGAGCTAGAAATAACTTTATATTTTGTTTATACCACATAGGTAACAGTGCATACACTAACCTTAAAAATAGCTGCAGAATGAAGGTACCAAAATCACATTTTTACAACAGTCCTCAGTCTCTGCATTATTTTCACTAGATTCCCTTGTTAATAAATCCTTACCTTTGCTACTTCAAAACAGTTTGAGGCAGACAACTCCTAAGTAATAAATAAAACTAGATGCACCCCAAACTACTTAATATCTAAGATATGATTGCAAAATAAGTAGTTAAATTGAATATTAAAACAACAAAGTTATAGGTATTGCTAAATTCTTCTTGGCATTCATCATATGACTAGGACATAATAAATAAAGTATTAGTCTTAGTTTTCTCCTCAGTTTATAAGTCAATAACTTATATTAAGTGTTCCTAAAAGGACACATCAACATGAAATTTGAGTACATTTTTAATGTAACACTAAAGTAACACAATCTCCACGAATGTTGAGAAAGCACATTAGCTATTCTGCCTTCCCTACACTTCATACTTGAGAAAGATTAACTTTTTCCTTGGTATCTCAAGTGTTTGTTATTTTTTTTTTAACTCATGATAAAAGGGCACATGAAAGAAAGCAGTCACCGCCTTCTTTGGCAGACCACTGACATTAGCCTGGACAGACTTGTTGGAAAACCCTCAGCAGAGGATTTAATAACATAGAAACATTAGATGATATAAATTCTGACAATATCTTCTCAAAGCCGCCAAATGAAAACATCCGAGCTTAAGTTTTTGAAAATCTCCGTTTAAATTCCATAGTCCAACGTCTGCTCCACTCACACATTCACTCATTCAAAACGTTTTTATTTATTTCTACGTGTTGGACTTTCCATAGATTATAATGGTCTCTCTAAGCACTGATTCCTCCAAAAGTATGTATCAATGAGTACTTCTTCACTTTTTGTATTTTTTTTCATGTATAGATGGGATTGAAATCCAAGCCTTGGATCAAAATGAAATTTTTTGTTGTTGTTGTTTCAATGATACATTTAATTTCTTTCACTCTCACGATAGGCTTCGTGACCCAGGGGAAAAAGGCCTTTTTTGAAGAGGAAGAGGCAGGTAGGATGTAGGAGATTAACAGGGGAATCCACGTTTGGGGAGTGAGGAACGAAGGGAAGAAAGTGGCTGTGAACTGGGGAAGAAGGCAAGAGGGAGAGAAGCCGGGGGCCGGGGGCACCTGTAGCCCTAAGGTGATGGCACAGAGCAGGCCCAAGGTCAGCCTGCCAGGGCCAAATCCCAGCCCTACCACTTACTGACTCTGTAACGTTGGGGGAGTTACCCTTTCTACACTCTGGTTCCTCATTTATTAAATGGAGAAAATAATAGTAACAATAATAATATCTCCCTCATAGGATTGTTACATTACATTAAATGGATTAAGTTGATATACATCAAGTATTTAGGATGGAGTGGGGCACATAGTAAGCAACCAATGAATGTGAGCCATTATGATGGTTACTGTAGTTACAGTTCCTCTTACAGAAGGGGTGCAGAGTCAGAGAAGGCAGCCTCTGCTTGGACGGGTGGTACTGCCGCAGTCTTCACAGACGCCTTTCTCCAGGAAATGTGCTCAATATCATCAATCGTGCGTGTATTATCCTCACACAGTTTTTCCTCAATTTTCATCTCTTTCTTCAAAATCAAATTTATCTATGTTCCTGAAATTAACCCGTGGATGATCTGTTCACATTGCTGCTAATGACCGTGACAGGAATCCCCCCTCTCCCCGGCCAGCAAGGTATTGGTCAGATTTCATTACAGGTGTAAGCGAAAGCAGCAAAGATCTTGCTGGAGTATTATAGTAGGATCCCCTTGACCCCTGACATTGCTCTTCAGGACCACAGTCTTGGTGGTCCAGGCAGCCTGGAATAAATTGGTGCAAGGAAGCACCCAGGCCCTTTAGAAGCCAGTGCAAAGTTTGATGAAGCTGCTGGTAGCACTGCAACGTAAGCTTTCCCAAAAATAAGTCTAGGTCAAGGTTATTAAGTTGAGGAGTTTGGGTCCAAGGGAACAATATCACTGCAGTTATGATGAGTTGTTTAAATATTGTTTGATTGACATCATAATTATATACATTTATGGGTACAGTATGCTGATTTGATATCTGTATACAATGAGGAATAATGAAATTAAGCTAATTAACATGTCTATCATCTCACTTTTTTTCTGCTGGATATTTGAAATTCAGTCTTGTTTTGATGTTTTTAATATACAGTACATTATGACTGACTATGTCACCCTAATGTACAATAGATCTTGAACTATATTCCTCCTGTCTCCCTGAAATTTTGCACCCCTTATAACCATTTCCCATTCCCTGCCTTACCCCGCCCCCGTCTTTTGGTGATACTCTGAATTATTGAAGAATGAAATGATCCATATAAGAACAATTTTAGATAAATGGATTTTGCAACTTTAGGTGCACCATCGACTGTTACTATAACCATTTTAGTTAAGAAGATGAGTTGGCACTTGATTAAGTGCCAACTTTGCTGGACGTGAGTTTTGCATGTAACACTGGTTGTTTGGTCGTACTGTATTTATGTTGTGTACGTCATAATTTCCTCCTTTTGAAAGTATGTGTTAAAAGCAGCCACCTCACAGGGAAACTGTAAGGACAGATACTCGCAGTGGCAGATAGCACACAGCATTCTTTACATAGTGGGATATTGGAAACACAGTAAATGTCCAATAACAGGTGAACATTTGCATGAATTATGGGATAGCCGTATAATGTTCATTGTTAACAGTCATTCCTTCAGTTACGTACTGATGATTGTAGTCAGCTGAGATCCAAAAGGATAAGGAAGACTTAATCTTAACCTTGTGAAATGGAAATAATCATAATAGCTCATATTATTAATATATGGTGCTTATATGCCAGACCTTATGTAACTCCTGTACATATTACGCGTTAAATCCTCACAACAACCTTATGAGAGAGCCACTCTTGTCATCCCCACTTAATACATGAGGCCACTGGGGCAAAATAAATTTAAGAAATAAGTCTAGCTAGTAAGTGACCAGGCCAGAGTCAGGGTAACAGGATTGGGGGATTTGTGTGCAGTTAGGAAGTGGGGTACATGAATGAAGGCTCTTCCAAGTCTCACTGAGCTCTGTGATTTCCTAGATGAATGTAGAAAGATCTGGTTATGTTGCAGATGAGTAAAACACACCATTATTAAGTTGTTGGCATAACAGCAGCTGGCCCAAAGTACAAGTGGAAACCGCCAGAGTGGAAAGCCCTTCAAGTATGGTTCTGCACACCCAATATCCAGTTGCAGACCATTTTCCGCCTGCTCCACGCTGCCTACCTGCTATTGAACACAAACTGTGATGTACTGAAGGAATCCAAGATAAATTTGTGAAACATCATGCCAGGCCCTTTCTAGTCCCAGTATCCCCTGGTGATCCAAGATTGAGGTCTAAAAAAATAGAGCGGAAAAGAGGAGAGGAAGCAGACACCAACTTGCCGCAGATATGCATAGAGGGAGGGAGATATTTTTGTTTAAAAGACAGACAGCTGAGAAACAGTTATTTGATCCCTGCTGCTTGAGGGACAGTAGGGAAAAAAAGGTATTTTTGTGATCACTCTTCAGCGTTCCCTATGCGGCATGGTTCATACAGTCACAACAAAAACCCAAGCTCTAATAATACCTCTCAACCAACCACAGATCTGTTGCAAGCATTATGCACAGTAGTAACTAACATTCAGCTTCCTTTTGATTGCTTCCAGGCCTGTGACATTTAGATTGCAGAACATTTCTTCCAACCTCAGCAAATTCAGAGTCAATAGCGTACATCTAATAATCATGTGCTGACATAGAGACTACAGAGAGTTGGTGCCATGTGTCTGTCTCACATCACATTAAGGCTAGGAGAGTAATAAGCCCTGCATTAGGCATCCAAAGACATGAGTTTTGGACTAAATTTAACCTTGTCACCAAATAGCTATGACCTCGAGCATGTCACTTAATCTCTGTGTGCCCTCTGGTTCATTTTCTGTGATACAGAGTTTTGTGTCTCCAGGACGGCTTTTAACTCCAGGATTCTGTGCTCAGTCATCAGGCTAATAATAGTTTCAAAAGGAAATTGTGCTTCTTACATTCCACTGAGGAAAATCAGAGAGCAGGAAGACCGAGAAAGTAGACATCCCAGACGCTTTTCTTATTTACCCCTCAACTGGGGCTGGCTCAAATAGCTCTCAGAGGAAGCCAGGCATAACTCTCCTAAAAGAAGTGAGAATGTGAACTTGCATTTGAACATTAGGAATGCCAAATGCCTCTGTGCTGTTTTTATTTATAAAGTTAGCGCTATAGCATCATCACTATCGAAGTTAATCAGTCACAGCTTTATTGAGAAATATAAGCATGAATTTTTTAAATCTCACTTAAGTCTTTTCTGTGCTAAATTTTGCTCTGTTGCCTCGTACATGAAAATTAGTGATTTGAGCCTACATGAAATTAGTAATTTCAGCATACATGAAAATTAAGGCTCATGTATTTAAGCAAACTAACAGAATGTGAAATAGCAGTTTTCCTCCACTTGTATTTGTGGGTGTCTTTTATTGTTGACTACACTATGCCACATAAACCAGCTATCACAAATGGACAGTTTGCTAAATGCCCTTTTCCCTAATTAGGAGGCAATGTGTTACTGACAGCCTTATGTGTGGAAGGTCTTATGTAGGAGACTTATGAAATGCATGTCTGCATTTCTGTACTTTTTTTCACAGAATTCTAACAAATTCAAGTAGTCAAATCTTAGGAAAGAAAGTATGTTTAGTAGCTTGAGCCTGCTGTCCAAACAGGCTGTGTGTGTCTTCTATGAAAGACTAAATATCATCCCAGCGGACCTGACCTAATTGAACATAAATACACCATTGAGTAGCAACTGACTTCAGAATTAATAAAACTTATAAATAAATAGGACGGCCTTATGAACAGGTTAAACTTGAAAGTCCTATTAATTATTTTTTTAGAAGCAATACAGCAGATTTTAGCTGTCCTATTAATGCAAAAATGCATGAAACAAAATTGTTTTGTAGAAGGCAGTTAGATTATTCATATTATTCATATTTTGCAAGATTGGGAAATGTGTGTAGCCTAGAGTGGAATCATAATGCAGAGCCTTATGCTTTTCATAAGATGCTGATCCAACCTAAAGCATCCAAATAATTTGGCATTTTCACTTTTTATTCATAAGGTCTCTGAATATGTGTGAATGCGTCTGTAAATGTATCTCAATTTCAGTTTTTGTTATTCATAGAGTGTACACAATGGTCCTTCTGACTAGTCCCAACAACACAGCTCAATCTGTGTCTGAACTGATTACTATTAAAATTTAGAGAGCTGAGCAGTCTCTTTGCTCTTGGGCCTGTTGGTGAAGTTCATTAATCACCAGCAAGGGCAACCATCCAAGCCCTCACTTCATTCGATAGTATTATCCAGAAAAGAGGAATGGTTTTCAATTCTTGTGCACCTCAGCAGAATTCTCAGAAGTAACCATAAAAGATGAGACAGAGAATTATAATTGGGTCTTTGGTGTAGATAAATTGTACTGTGTGTTTTGAGTTTTTATTTTAAATCCCCTCCTAAAAGATCACTGGATGCAAAGACAACCTTTGAGTTTATTGAGGGGAGATCTACAAAACTGTTATATGTAGCGCAATCTATACCTATTTGTATTTCACAATCTTGTGTCACCCAACAACAGACAAAATGGAATTCAATCCAAGAATTTCTTTACTGTCCTTTAAAGATTTTCTTCAAGAACTTATTTACAAACAATGATGAAGAATGTTCCTAATTTAAAAAAAGAAAACAAAACAAAAAATAAAAAGAAAACACAAAGCCCTCTATTTCCACCACTACCCATTTGTGTTATTCTAAGGTGTCTTTTCTGTGTCCACAGTGGTGAATGTTCACGGTACATTTCAAGTCACAGTTTACCTGAATGAATGTCTTTAGGTGTCTTTTCCACTTCCTCCCATGGGAGGTGCTTTTGTGACTTGGTAGCCATTGCTGCATTCACACTGACATGGCTGCCCAGCTGACTATTATAGTGTTGATAGACTCAGGGTGCCAGTGGGAACCAGTCTTCATGACACATGCATATTTGATCTTTCTTCTGGGTGACGTGGTCTCAGCCTGGTATCTCAGTTTTGGATTCCGAATTGGCTAGGTGAGTACCACGACATTGCCCCAAATAATAGACAGGCTACCGGCCCTCTAATGCAAAGAGAGGCCATCTAGCAGACTACCTGGGTATGCATCCTAGGTCTAGAACTTTGTGGCCCATATCACTTCAACACTCAGGGCATAATATAGTAGAACTTCCATACTTGACCACCTCTCTCCATTGACCACCTCATTAAGTTGATCTAATTTTCACAGACCACACTTGCACCAGATATATAGATCAGTACAGTAGGCCTAGTTCCTTCTGTTGACCACCTCTGTATGTCCCCTGGGTGGTCTGCTAACACAGATCCTACTGTATTCTCATCTAAAAAATGGGGAAAGAATAGTATCTACCTTATAGGGTTACAAGGAAATTGCCTTGTAGACAACAGTTGTCTACATTTGACAAGATTAAAAAATGTATTTAACCCAAAATGAGATCATAAAGCAGAGTTTTGTCTTTTTTTGTAAGATAGTAACAGAGTCTAAAAGCTGATAATTGGGGCCAATTTATAGTTGATTATGTGAATTAAATAATAAACATTTGTAATATAATTACCATAGTCCCTGCAACATGGTAAATATTTTGTTAGTGTTAACTATTATCAATAGAAATTCAGGTATATACTTATTGCAGCCAAAGAATCCCTTACTGAAGTTATGATTAAAGTATTAAAATATAAGACAAATTTTTAAAACATTTTTCAAATTTCACTTTTCAGGCATGGTGCTATTAAATATTTATATTTGTCATCTTTTTAAAAATTACATGATGCCTTGGGTAACATGAATTTTATACTGCTAAAATGAAATTAATAAGTATTGAAGGAACAGATATTTCCTATTTTTATATGTAGACAGATACCCACTAATACAAGTTACATTTCATTTTTGTAATTATCGTACATTCTTCCTTTCAACATTTTAGAACACTGTTCTCAATTAGGAATCCTTTTTTAATTTACCCACGTGGGGAAGTAAATACGACAGATACTGTTATTTCCGGTTTACAAACCGGGACATTAAAGTTTTGTGGAACTGGGGTGAAGTGACCAGCCAGGGCGGGTAGAGGAACAAGTCCCTGGGCCAGGATCCCAGCCGTCACTGGGCCTTTCCCCTCTGCGTGCTGGGCCGTGGACTTCATCTGCTTCATCACGTATCTGCTGAACAGCCGTTTCCAACTACAGAATAAAACCACCAGCCCTGCATGTTTTCCAGAGCTACTGATGGTGCCTCCATTCTTCATTTATCTGGTGGGTAATAAATCCATCCATTTAAAGACAAGAAGAAGTCAGTGTTTCAGCTATGGTCTGCTACACACTTGTCCACTTTCCTTACAATTTCTTTGAACGAACACAGTAAAACCTATTGTACAGCTCACTGGTGTGATACCGCTTTGATAGACACTGAGTGACCTAATATACACACTCCAGTGTACTCTAATCTGTGGTCTCCCAGCTCCCACTCGGCAGGAATTCTGAGATGTTGATGGAACCCTGTGATTTAACAGAGCAGCCGGGCTGCCCTTTCACCCCTCACACTGGTTCTGACAGCTGCCTGCCATGTGTAGAGAAAACCTCACAGGCTGAAACCCTGTCATAGAGTAAAGGTCCCTGAATAAACATACAAGCATGATCATGCTCCTACTCTAAAATTAAATTGTTTTTTTAACTGAATTTGCAGTAGGGACGTTTTGCAGCTGAAGATCAGAAGCACCCCAAAGGGATCCAAGTACCTTCTCCCTTTAAAAATAAAACAAAATAATACACATGGTAAGCCCGGTCTTGTTCACACTTATTTGAGTTACCAGTTTTTTCCTCAAGTGGATTAAGCCACTGTACCAGTGCCCGGGTTTTTCTGCTCTGAAACGGTAACAAGCCTGCCAGAAATGATGTGCAGCACTTCCTGGCTTAGTTAGGAAACTCGATTTGTGTTTAAGCTGTCGATTTAATCCACACTGCCTTTTTACTTTTATCAGGATATTCTTCAGGTAGAAAAGAATGGAAGGAGGCTTTAGGCATGACTACCTAAATAGAAAGTTGGTGGAAAAAAAATCCCTACTCGGCCCAAATAGCATTGTGCTTCATAATTCATTCTTTTCACATACAGTACCCTGCGTTATCATGGCTAATGTTTTCCTGCTGAGCTGCCATCATCTTTTGTCAAGCTGTCAGGGTATTAAATTGATGTACCTTCCACATTTGGATAGAGGTCATTATCCTGTCGCCTGGTTGCGTTGCCTCTGCTGAGCAGGTTAACTGCTTGAGGTCTTTCATCTAGATAAATGTTTCGCCAGCACTTTGGCTCTGTGATGACATGAGCTGTTCCTTAGAGGTCAAATAGTGATGCTATGATAAGTTGTTCCCTGTGTGTTTGCAGACACAGAATGCACTGGACTCCAAACTTCAGAATAGTCTAAAAATGTTGATAAATGTCCATTTTAGCATATTCTCCCCATACAGTATTTTTTTAAAATGTGCATATGTATTTATTTTATATACAGAGAAAAAGTTTGCTTTCAAGTATTTTATTCTTTCTGTCTCGTGAATGATTCTACTAAATGTTCTTGGATCTACCCTTTAGTTCTAATGATGGCAGAAATAAATGACTGTGAGTGTGTAATTGTAATTTGCAGGTTTTCTAATATTAAAATAATATTTAGAGTGATTTGAAGACTACAATAAAAGTCTCATAATAAAAGACTTTTTGGTGTATTGCCCACATAGGAAGATAGTTTTTAAGTAGGGACATACGATTAAGTTGTTTTCCTTCAGTGAAAATTGATTTATTAATTAAAAAGTATCTGTTTGCTTATATTCAGTCCTTTATAATGAAGAATATACCAAATGAAAAGGAATATAATTTTGAAGGATTTTATTATAACTAAATAACTCTTATGAAAAACTTCATTTTGATTTCTCAGGTTTCAGTTAGATTTTGGGGGGGTTTTCTGAGACAGAGACTCACTCTGTTGCCCTGGGTATAGTGCCCCGGCATCATTATAGCTCACAGCAACCTCAAACTCTTGGCCTCAAGAGATCCTCTTGCCTCAGCTACCTGAGTAGCTGGGACTACAGGCACCCACCACAATGCCCAGCTGTTTTTTTTTTGGGGGGGGGGTTATAGAGATGAATCTCACTCTTGCTCAAGCTGGTCTCAAACTCCTGAGCTCAAGGGATCCACTTGCCTCAGCCTCCCAGAATGCTAGGATTATAGGCAGGAGCCACTGCACCCAGCCTTCAATTCAGTTTTTAAAAATGATTTTCCAACCGACGAAGACTTCATCTCTATATTGGCCATAACTGGTATTGTTCTATGTGCTAAAATATGATTTTTATAAGTAAGTGGGATACATTTTTTTTAATCTTGGAGAAAATACTGGTTTTAAATTATAGTCACTTCTAAAATGGAAGCATGATACTAGGAATTAACTTTCTTAACACTGCATAATTTGAGGAGAAGCTGCTTAATGTTGATCTTTGACTGTTTTTTTATTTGATGATATATTTTGTCTTTTAAAAAGTCATACTATTATTATCAATAATTTCTTTTGATTGTTTTATAAATTGAGGGTCAGTTGTGCACAGTTCACAATTTTTTCCATAGAACAAAGTCCAAATCCAGCCTGGAGGTACCATCTTGTTCTTGAGCTTGGCGTTCAAGAGACCAAACATAGTGATGGCTTTATTAATTTGTGCAATAAAGTCTCTTAGGTGGGATGAAAACAAACATGAATGAGGTGGCGAGGTTTGTATTCCTTTTTCTGTTTATTACTTATATTTGCCATCAGCACAGTTGCCCACAATAGAAAGCTCAGCATCCTCCATGACTTGTCTTTTAACCACCCAGACTTGTCAGTCTGCCATCTCAGTATTATCCTAAGATCCACTTTCTCTTCTCCAGGTCCCACTCCATAGTGGAGGCCCTCTTCATCCCTCATCTGTTTCCTAAATTGTCCCCCGGCCTCTGGTTGCTCCCCTCCTCACTGCCACCCATCTTCACTACTAAAAGAGGATTCTTTTCAAAACACCAGTGTGATCAGTCACGTCCTACTTAGAAATATTCTAGTAAGTCCTGAAGCCTAGACAATAAAGTGAAGAATCCTGAGGCCTCATCGCTTTCCACCCCATCCTGGAAGCTCACTCAGTGCCTCCGTTGCAGAGATGCTCGGGGGCTAACCCCGGGGTGCTGTCTCTCTCCCACACCCTCCAGTCCTGGCTACCTGTGCATGGAAAGGCCCTTACTCTCTCATGCTTAGTTCTTTAAAAAGCTCCCTTTTTTTTTTTTATGACTTCTCTAGGAAGAAGTAATTGTTCTTCCTCAACTTTGTACCTTACTAATTTCTATTTTATATCAAGTTTTATTCATATTAATTAAATGTCTTTCCCTTGAAATTATGAATTCCTGTCAGGTACAGATCACAATCTATTCCTATAGTTTCTGAGCTAAGGTGAATGTGCCCCTCTACACCCAAACTTCTTCCTAAATTTCTTATTTTGTTCTAAAATTCATCTGCCTGAGAACACCTGTTGCTTCTCCTTTTCTAATGGCCTTTCTTCTCCTTTACCAAAAAAGAAATCCTCCCATCCATCCCAGTCATACCATGAAGCACTGGCTTGACCTGCACAAACTTCCAAATAACAAACAAAAGATTGGATCTACTTCCTCGTGTCAAAAAAGCCTCCTCTGATCAAAGTGCCCAGACTCACTCTAGTAATCAATACCTATACTGTTCTTCCAGAGATGCGTCCGCTGACCTGGGAGAAGTGAGACCATCCTCATCTACCTCATTAAGAAATACATTTCCAATAAAAGTTTAGTTTTATGTTTAATAATCATTTTTAAATTTATACTATTATTGTGCTCAATTATGTACCAATAGTTATTGTAATGATAACTGAGAAGAAATTTTTTAATGTTTTTAATCTTGTCTTATGGAAGTTTTTTAAAAATTAAATTTAAATTTGTATACATTTCATACTTATAAGAGTATGATAGAATGGTAAATGAAGATGTTATAAAATAACAACACATTATATTAGAAAGAGTGAGAATTAATGGGTACAGAAAACGTTAAATATATATAACAGTAGAGAGAATGAACCCCATGTAGTTAGCTTTAACTGTTACCAACTTCTAGCTATTCTTTTTTTTTCCTCTGATCTCCACCTGCTTTCCCTTTACTATCCAGATTATTTCATAACAAATTTGTTTGTTTTTATTCAAGTCAGAATTTTCTTCTCTCTCTTCCTTACCTTGTATACTGTCTCACCCTTCCATTTACTCTTAGCACTCTGAAATTTTGTTGAGGAAGCCAAGTCACTTAACTTTGAACATTTTCCGCAATCAGTTTTGCTGATTGCATTCCTGTGGTGTCTTTTAACATGTTCTTCTTTTTCCCATATTTTGTATATATGGATACTTTGATCAGATCCAAGTTTAATTTTTTTTAGTGAGAAAACTTCATAATGGTGACATATACTTTCATAGCTGTTAATGATCATCGACTAGATACAATAATTCATTAAGGTTTGAAAAATGCTAATATTCTAATTCTATCATTTTTTCTTTATTTATTAGCTGGGACATTTCTATAAAGAAAAACATGCCTTCATTAATTATTTTGTTACCCTGTGGAAGTTTTTATATAGAAAAGAGATGACAAAAATTTGTTTCTTTCTCTTTTCAAAATAATGAGTGGTTTCCTAATATCCTCCAAAGGTGATCAGTGTGTTTTGATTTATTGCAGTTATTTTGTTGCCAGTGGAAGACTCTCCATGTTACGTTCTCACTCTTTTTGACAAGACTCTAAGAATTTCTAGAAGTGTCCTTTCTTTCTGGTATGACAAGATGTTCCAGAGTCGAGTAATATTTTTCCTGCCCCAGACCTGGAATCAGCCTTTTCTATAGTGCGACATAATTTGAGTGCTAGGCGTGGACATTGCTACTAGGTTGAGCATTGACTGTTTCTAAACCTTTCAATAGACAGGTTGTAAGACCTTTTCAATAGATTGTGATATGTGTGTTTCTTTTAAAGATGAAACACATTACGAGTTGTGTTGATAGTTATAATTCAAATTCAAAATCACAGAATTTTAAACTTAACCCCACTGATCTTAGAATGATGACTCCTTTCTACACACTAAAAATTATGACCGAAGGATTACTCATCGGCTTTATCCCACACTGCACATGTCCTAACCTCAGAACGGCAATATGTTAATAAGAATGGTTTGATGTTTTTTCTTCCTTTTCTTCTCTTTTCATAGTTCTTTGTTTTTATTAGGCTATTCCAATCAGAAATACACTATGTAACCAATTTACTTTATAGTACCATAGTCAGATTTCTATGTCGTAAAATCATTTGCAATATTTCTTCTCATAAACCACCAACTAGTGAACAAATATATTTACTTTTCATTTTTAGTATTGCCCTTAAAAATTTTTATTCAATAACATTGTGAAATCTATTTATAATTTCAAATTCAGATCTAAAAGCAGGTATAGTTGCAGAAATCTACTTTCTATCCCTGTCCTTCCCTCTTTTTATACAATGGTTTACCTTCCACTGGACCAGAAAACAAAGGGTTTTTTTGAGACAGTTTCACTATGTTGCCCTGTGTAGAGTGCTGTGGTGTCACAGCTCACTGCAACTCATCTTGGGCTTAAGCAATTCTCTCACCTCAGCCTCTCAGTAGCTGAGACTACAGGCATCCACCTGGTTATTTTTGTTTTTGTTGTAGTTGTCATTGTTGTTCGGCAGGCCCAGGCCAGGTTTGAACCTGCCAGCCCCAGTGTATGTGGCTGGTGCCCCAGCCACTGAGCTATAGGCACCGAGCCACTAGACCATAAAAAAATTTTAATTATATAAAGATAGTCAAGCATTGTGGTGAGAACCTGTGGTCCCAGCTACTTGGGAGGCTGAGGCAACAGAGTCACTCGAGCCCAAGAGTTTGAGGTTGCGGTGAGCTGTGATGTGATGGCACTCTACCAAGGGTGACAAAGTGAGACTCTGTCTCAAACAAACAAACAAACAACAACAACAACTAGATATATATAAAGAGAGGGAAGGACCAGGATAGAAGGTGAACCTCTTTGTAATATAAGCAAGTAGGTGTCTATATGTATGAGCTGCCTTCTCTTTATACTCATACATGTACCTGCTACATGCCATGCTTCCTTTAAGGAGACTTGAAGAGAACAAAAGGAAAAATTATAAATGGAAAGCATTTTTTTTAAGAAAGGAAAAGACCCATACAAATATAAGAGATTCACATTAGAAAACTTAATTTTACAAGGAAAAATTATTCAGAAACTCAGTTTTTATGAACATTATAACCGGTTCCTATTTCCCCTAAAATGTTGAGGAATAAATTTAGCACCAGAGAGGAAAAGCACATGCTCCTTCCCCTGGTGAAGTGGAGCTTTCCAAGGCATGCCCATTTACATGCAACAAGCGGATACCAACTCGGAGATGCACACAGCAAACCCTAATGCGTGTTTGAATCTAAGGGATTTAATCGGGCTACAGGATCTATGATCCAAAACTCCAAAAAAAAAAGCAATTCAGAGAAATTTTTCCTATGGTAAGGAAATAGTATATTGTTTCCATTAGTATTATGAGTAATTTTGTTTTTGTTGGCTACAAACCGAGCCAGGGTGGGAGGTGCACAGTGGGAGGTCAGACTTAGGAGAAAGCACAGGGTTGCTTTGTGTCATGGATGTGCCTCACTACTCAGTCCATAAGCACACACTGTGCATAGACTGGCCACCGCACCCAGGATGTTCACAGCTGGTCTCCTCTTCCCTTACAAGTCAGCTGCCCCTCTCAACTCTTCCCCTCATCCCTGGTCCATCCCATTCTGCTCCCAGTGGCGTTAGCGTTCCTTTCATCTACATTTACTGGCGGCTCCCAAGACCTGGCTGTCTTTGCTTTGCATGATCTCTTAAATTCCTGCTCTTTTTTCATTCTCTCTTCCATACCTATGTATGTATGTAAGAGTTTCTCTAGGATCAACCAATGCAACAATAAGCGATTTGTTGAGTGCTTGCTGTGAGTGCAGGCTCCTCCTCATTCTCCTCTACTCTGAGTGGTGACACATTTTGGAAGCAGTCTTCCAAAATGCTCTTCCTGTCTCTGACTATGTAGATGCACCAGCTTTTGACTCTTCCAAGACTCAAAAGACTCTTTTGGAAGACTGCTTCCAAAATACTGTTCTGAAGTGACCCCTGGTTTTTTTTCCACCTCATATCTAAACACCCTCCTCTGTTTGAATTTCAGTAACTTTTACAATCTAACTCCATCCTTCTAGAATCTGCCCCCAGAAATCCCAGTTTCTCTACTCAGACCAGATTCTGTCTCCATGTTTCATTTACTCATTTTGTTTATATAGAGTCATTGAACACCTGGTGATAGGCCAGGCACAGTGCTGAATGCCTAAGAATAAGATATAGTTCCTTCCATTTGAAGCTCCAAAGTCTTAAGGTAGAAACATGTAAGGAGAAAACATAATATGGTATAATCAAAGCTTTATAAAGCTTTGTACGACATGCTGAGTTCAGAGAAAGAGTGACTATTGATTCCACCCGAGGAGAATGAAAGAGTCCAGCTGTTTCCTCCAAAGAGTCCTGGGAAATTGTCCAAAGGGGTCCAAGTCCAAAACAAAAGAAGGTGAAGCTGAGAGTCAAAAGCTGGGGTATCTACACAGTCAGAGACAGGAAGGAGGACAGTGAGGATGGGAGCACACGAGGACACAGGGAGGCTCCCAGACAGTTGCTGGGAGCAATATTAGAACGTAGATGACGCGTCTTTGTTAACTGGTAGGTGTTTGGCATAAAGTCACTAAATTGGTGGGATGAGGCGTAATGGGACACATTGACCATGAAGCAGAGGATTACAATAGCTTGGGCACAGAGTGGGTGTGAAGTTGATTATAATGGGGCAGGAAATTTGGATTGAAATTGAGAAGGACTTTGATTTTCAGCCCCAGGAGCATGGACTTTATCCTTTACAATCGTATGCAGTTGGGGCTGGGGCCCTAGAAGGGAGATTGGCTGGGCAGGGGTTGGAGGCTCCAACCAAGTTCAATGGCTGAACTTGTGATTGGCTCTCCCAGCCACAGACCCTTGGCAGGAACTGCATCAACCGAGAGGAAGGGG
Source organism: Arctocebus calabarensis (assembly GCA_963573935.1). Classification (NCBI taxonomy): domain Eukaryota; kingdom Metazoa; phylum Chordata; class Mammalia; order Primates; family Lorisidae; genus Arctocebus; species Arctocebus calabarensis. The sequence goes on along the minus strand of CAUYON010014473.1, from coordinate 9,156 downwards.
ACGGCTTTTCTAATTTGGGTAAAGGCATGCATAGGTTGCTAGGGTTAGACCCAGTGGTCATCTGTATTTTAGGAAAAGGATTCTGGCAACAAGTGTCTGCTCATATATTCAATTAATGTTTATTAAGCACCTCCCTACATCCCAGATGTAATTCTAGACCTAGGGGTAAATAAGACAGATACATTTCTACCCTCAGAGTCCGAAGGAGTAAGCAATGATGCTGGAAATTAAAGAACTATTTAGAAAGCTGTTGCCTTTCCCTTGCCTCTCTCTCTGTCCGTTTCTCCCCATTCTCCAAAGCCCTACACTTCTAACCACCTTTGTCTGCTTGGCAGCCCCTATCAATGCCTTCCAAAGCCTCATTTATAAACCTTCTTCACATTTTCTTTTATTTTGTATAAAAAATTATTTTAAAAACTATGATACTTAACTTTTTTCCTGATTACGGAAGCAACACCCGTTCAATATACTATAGAAGTGCACAATATAAAAACAATATTCCCCATAGTCTCACTTACAAGTAGAACTACTTCTCACTGGCACTCTTTTCTAACCACCAGTATGCCATCATCATCATCTTCTTCTTCATGAACATCATTATAAAGTGATAAAGTGGACAAATTACTCCCCAAATTATGGTCTTAGAGATTTTTGTACTTACAGTGAGCATAGAGTTCTTTTATTCTTGCAACTTTTTGGAGATATATTTCACATACCCTAAAATCCACCCATACACTTGCTAGTCGATTCAGAGTTGTGCAAACGTAACCACAGTCTCATTCCAGAACATTTTCATCATCCTAAAAAGAAATTGAATATCCATTAGCAGTCACTTCCCACTCCCTCTCCCCCAAGTTCCCCCCAGCCTCAGACACGTACTCACCTGCTTTTGGTTTGTGTTGATTTGCCAGTTCTGGACATTTCTCATAAATGGAGTCGTACCTATCTGGCCTTCTTTTAGTTAGCATAACGGGTTCAAGGCTCATCCATGTGATAGGATGTGTGACTACTGTCTCCACCCTCTTGTCCTTTCTTAATTTCTTGCCGAATAATATTCTATTCTGTAGATATACCACATTTTATGTATTTAGTTGACAAATGTTCAAATCATTTCTACTTTTTGGCTACTATGAATAATGCCGCTATGAACATCAAATCCCACTTTACATTCTGACCAGCATTGTAAAACAGGATTCCACCTTCTCCATGTCATCACGGATCTGAGGTGGACCAGATCAGATAGCTGCTAATAGTCCTTTTTTTTAATTTACAAATTACGAAATTTTTGTGTTCAAAATTTATAGTAAAATATGAAAAGCTACTTTTGAGTGAACTCTTCTCTTTGGGGAAAAAATGTTTATATAGGTTAACATTCTTCACCAAAGACACATAGTTGATGATAGCCTTTCTCTCTGCAACCCTATGGGTTCAAAGTGTACTTTTTCTTGGTTTATTTGTTTGCTTTTTACCTAAATTCTAATACAGGGCGACGTCTGTGGCTCAGTGGTTAAGGGCACCGGCCCCATAGACTGAGGGTGACAAGTTTGAACCTAGCCCCAGCCAGCTAAAAAAGCAATGAGAATTGCCACGAAAAATAGCCAGGCATTGTGGTGGGCACCTGTATTCCCAGCTACTCAGGAGGCCTAAGGCAAGAGAATCACTTAAGCCCAAGCGTTAGAGGTTGCTGTGAGCTGTGTCATACCATGGCACTCTGCGGAGGGAGACAAATCAAAACTCTGTCTCAAAAAAATAAATAAATTAATAAATAAATACTAACACAGAGAAAGAGTCTGAGTTTAGACCTCAAGTTCTGGACTTGAATCTGTGACAATTAAAATATTCTCTCTTGGCTTGGTGCCTGTGGCTCAAGCGGCTAAGATGCCAGCCACATACACCTGAGCTGGCGGGTTTGAATCCAGCCTGGGCCCGCCAAACAGTGACAGCTGCAACAAAAGAATAGCCGGGCATTGTGGCAGGCATCTGTAATCTCAGCTATTTGGGAGGCTGAGGCAGGAGAATAACTTGAGCCCAGGAGTTGGAGGTTGCTGTGAGCTGTGATGCCATGGCACTCTACCCAGGGTGACAGCTTGAGGCTCCATCTCAAAAAAAAATTCTCTCTTTTGCATATGAAATGTTATACTTGGTGACACTCATGAAAATAACAGAACTATAATAAATCTGTAAGAAGAAAGACCTCTAAAATCAGGTTGAAGGTGAGATATGAGCTGAATGGTAGCATAAGAGCAAGATTAAATAAAGCAGTGATTGAAAACAGTTTAAATTACTTAAAATAGTAGATGATCATGTCTATATCAACACACCTCTTTAAACATAATAATTATTCTTTGCCCTTATAAGAAGGTATGCATTTTTTTCATTAAGAAATATAGTTAAGTACTACACATATTAAATCCTCCTTATTTGTTGTTTGCCATATACCACAATTTAAACATTGCTCTCTTTTTCATATTGCACTCAAGACACGAGAGAATCCATAAACACCCACTTCAACTTTAGCTTGAAACCAAAATGAGAGCGTACATCACAGGGACGATGTGGAAATCCAACAGATGGCCAGCCACTTCTTCCAAACATTTTTCTGATACAGAATGTTCATTTCACTGTGAATCCTATAATTCTCTTTTTTTGATTAGTATAACTTTTAAAATCTGGGCACAGGCTCCAACTGTAATAATTTTCAGATCAGGAAGAGTAAGGGAATCAGTGTTTATTAAGTGAACCCTACATGCTAAATCTTACTGTGTGATTTATTATACATGTATTTTTTTGAGGCAGAGTCTCACTCTGTCACCCTGGGTAAATTGCCATGGCATCGTCATAGCTCACACTAACCTCAAACTCTTGGACTCAAGTGATCCTCCTGCCTTAGACTCTCAAGTTGCTGAGACTTCAGGTGCCTGCCACCATCCCCAACTAGTTTTTCTATTTTTAGTAGAGATATAGTCTTGCTCTTGATGAAGCTGGTCTCAAACTCCTGAACTCGAGCAATATTATTTCTTAAATTTTGCCCAGATTTAGATTATCTGCAATTCAGTTTGCTTCATCTGAGAGTGAGATGAATCACTCTCATCATCTCTCATCATGTGAGAATCCCTGTTTTGTTCACTAGATATTTGAACTTTCCTATTGCTATGAGGAAACCACACTAGCAAAAATAAAACGTTCTAAAGCATGGCAGATGTTTCCAGTACTGCTACTCATTTTTCAACATAAAAGCATGAATTTTCTTGTATGGTTTGCAGTGTTTTTCTCATTACCTTATCAAATTCTGTTACATTATTCTTCAGGAATGAATCTGTTCTCCTGCCCACATAGCATAGGAGTGAACTACCATCATGATACAGTAGAGAGAGTATGGGATTTGTGGTAATAAAATCTGGGCACAGGCACCAACTTTGCCACTTACCTTCTGAGTTATTGAGTATATTATGTCTATTCTCCACCCCCATTTTTCCTACTGGAATGAGGAATGGAAAAATGGACTACCTCAGTAGGATTATTATGAGGAGTAGATAAATTGCAGTTTTGGTCCAAGGATTGATGACCCAGATTAGACATTCAGGATAGACTAGGTTTTATGGTTGCTTGATAGAGCAAACATTTGTTTCTTGCTCACCCTACATATCCGAATGAGTCACTGGGAGGCTCTGCTCATTCTTCACCCAGGGACACAAGCTAGAACTCATGTCCATATGGTGCTTCCTCAGTCACCTAGGAAGGGGGAAGAGATTTGCTGAGGTAAATACTGGGCCCTTCACACAGTTACAGGGAGGCACATATTTCACTGGTCAGAGCAGGTTAAATGGCCATGCATAGCGGCTGAAGAAGCTGAGAAGGACACCCACTGAAGGTCCAGAAGGCCGAGAGCCGAACAGTGTTAGCAAATCCTAGAGGTAAGGTTAGCTATTTCTAGGAAAGGGTGGAAAGTCATTCTGTGTTAGCTTCTTTGATCCCAGAGGAATCAAGAATGATTTCCAAGGGAAAATAACACGTCTGAGGACACAAATGGGAAATTTGTAGCTTGAGCACTTTAATAAGAAAGAAAAGGAGGTGAGGGACGGCCTCAGAGTGAAACAGGCTGGGCCTCGCATGTGCCTGCAGCTCATACAAGAGCTTCCACGACGTTAGGTCTGAGGAAGGTCGCGATCTGCAGCCCACTCTTGCTGGTCCTCAGGTATCTCTGCACTTCATCAGATATAGGGTGCCTGCCCTGCACAAAGGACCTCAAGGCCCCACCTTTTCACTCAGTTCCTGGGAGTACCTGGTGTCTGGTCCCACGTCAGCCTGTGTCATACTTTTTGCCCAGGTAGCTCCTCGTGCTTCTGTTATGAAAGATAACTTTCCCACAGCCACCAGGCTCCGCGTACTGCTACAACAATCAAATCATAGGAGTTCTTCTGCTCCTTAGCTCCTCTGAAGAACATCTTGTTTTCTTGGTGCTTAAAATGAAGGCTATGAGCGTCGCTTATTATTTAAAACGAAGACATGTCAAGTGAAAAAAAAAACTGGATTTCATTATGTCAAGTATAGTCTTTCCTTAAACTTCCTCAGCTTGGGCTTAATCGTGGAAGGGTCACAGTCATTAAAAGGCTTGAGGTTATATATTTAAATTTGATTTTCCAAGTATTTCTTCAAATATCTCACAAGCTGTTTTCAGATGGCAGGGGTGGGAGTGTTTGTGTGTGTGTGAGTGCGCTAGGGGTATAGGGCAAATAAGGAAAGGGGAAACATGATGCTTTGAGGAGAGGAAATAAGAATTGGTCTTGCGTGTTTGAACGGAAAGCTGAGGTCAGAAATCCTGTGTATGCTTGGATTTTGAAACTTTTGGTCTCTTCTTTATTTAATGCTCAAGGGTAGAAATGGTGTAAAATGAATTGGTATAACATTAAAATGGTGTGGATCAGAGAACTGGAGCAGTTCTCTGCAAATGACCTTGAATACCCAAGCAAACAAGACAGTCAGTGGGAGGAGCAAGAAGAGCCAGGAGTGGTTGCTATGGCAACACTGTGCTGATTGAAGGGGGGGGTTGAGAAATGGTTTTTTCCTTGACTCCACATTTCCCTTTTCCCTTTTAAACTGATTTCTGAAGACTTGTAATCATTATAGTCTTGATGCTGCCAGATAAGCTCACAGAGACACCATGTCTCCTAGGAAGGAAGGCACAAGTGAACTGGGATGAATTAGGTGCAAGGGTAGGTAAGGTTGGCTTACCGAGGGAGAGGAGAGTGAGCTGCAGTCATCAGATGGCCAGACCAGGGAGATGAGAGTGAGCAGGGTCGTCAGACAGAGAGATGAGAGTGAGCAGCGGTCATCACACAGGGAGATGAGAGTGAGCAGGGTCCTCAATCCAGGGAGATGAGAGTGAGCAGGGTCCTCAATCCAGGGAGATGAGAGTGAGCAGGGTCCTCAATCCAGGGAGATGAGAGTGAGCAGCGGTCATCACACAGGGAGATGAAAGTGAGCAGCGGTCATCACACAGGGAGATGAGAGTGAGCAGGGTCCTCAGACCAGGGAGATGAGAGTGAGCAGCAGGCATCACACAGGGAGGTGAGAGTAAGCAGCAGGCATCACACAGGGAGATGAGAGTGAGCAGCGGTCATCACACAGGGAGATGAGAGTGAGCAGCAGGCATCACACGGGGAGGGGAGAGTGAGCAGCGGTCATCACACAGGGAGATGAGAGTGAGCAGGGTCCTCAGACCAGGGGGATGAGAGTGAGCAGGGTCCTCACACAGAGAGATGAGAGTGAGCAGGGTCCTCAGACCAGGGGGATGAGAGTGAGCAGGGTCCTCACACAGGGAGATGAGAGTGAGCAGTGGTTGTCAGATTGCCACGCTTTCGTCGAGCCCTGGTGTGCAATAGCCCTGACAGGACAGAGGCAGAGTAAGTCCATAGGTGTCAGGTCAGTCTGTGAAGAGCAGGCACCAGCCTGAGTTAGTCTCCTGATGCTGAGAAGAAATATAATTACCAATAAAGGAAACAAAGCTTTGTCTAGTTCTGAGCTTCACCTTTGGCAGCTATAGGATGGAATAAAAATATCTGCCTTAAAGGTTGCCGTGAGGACCAGCAGTACAATAAATTCTCCCAATTGACTTACATTTGTCTGCAATCCTATCTGAGGGTGGCCTTATTAAGAACGCTTGCAAGTTTTTGGCTAAAGTTGTTTTTGCCTAAACAAGGAAAATAAGAGTTCAGGGTCACTGGCAAAGCTATCAGAAGCCATCACAATGATTTTTATTTTCAAACTAGTAAAACAGTAAAGGCAGCATACTAAAGGGATTATGAATGGTGTGTGATAGCATTGGAATTAATAGTTCTGCAGAATTCCATTTGTGTGTAACCCTGTGTTAGTATTAGTGGATCGGCGATGATGATGTTAATGGAGGAGAAAGGGGAGGGCAAGCAGGGGACTGTGTTTAGGAAGAGTCTTCTCGGCTCCTCCAGCTAACCGGCTCTTCTGAACAGCCCCACCCTCCGCCCGTGCCTCTTCACACCGAGTGTCCAGGTCCTTCCTGTCCTGGAGGAAGCACGGGCCCAGACTGGGAGTTTTGCTTTGTTTCGGTTTTGTTTGATGGTACTTCTGTCATGTAGGGAGAGTATAGGAAATCAAATAAGCTTTATCGCCTTTTCACAGGGCTGTCACTAGACCGTGTCCCTTGTTCAAAAGGAATTTCCTTCAAGTACTCAACATTCACGGAAGGTATTTCCTCTGCATTATGCTCTAAAATTATGGCTTGATGGTGAGAATTCTGCTCAGTGCGTCAACATTCTGATTCCCTAATCCTAACTCTTTTGACCTGGGGTCCATGGGTCTATTAACAGGATTCAGAAGGTCTGTGAACCCACTGAAACCATATGACACATATCTACGTGTAGTTACATATATACAGTTTTCTGGAGAGAATTATCTTGGCATTCCTTATCTGGTTTTTAGGTTTGGCAATGACTCAGAAGGTTAAGAATTATCAGTCCAGTTTCTCTGAGCCTATTTTTTTGTTGGCAGTTGTGTTTATCAGTGTATTGCCCACTAAGGGTTCACTGAGAGTAGGAAGGAGGAATGACATTAAAGAACAATTACTTGGTTAAAAAAATCAAATTGTACTCAGATTCTGAATTAAAACAGGTATCTCCTATTGCACAGCAATTTCCTGTGTAATACCATCTAAAACTCATCAAATGCAGATAAAATATATGCCTTGTATTATAAGTTAAATTTTTCTTAAAAACATAAATATCTATTTGAATGCTAATTAATTAAGATATGTATATTTCGGGGTGAGGTGTACTGATATCTGTAACCTACTTGGAATTGCATCAAAATAATAATAGGATGGACATACAGAAAGATGAGTAGATATGTGAAAAGCAAATATTTCAAGATGTTAATTACAGACTCTGTCATAAGTACATGGACATTCATTATGTCTGAAAAATGTAATATAATTTTGGAAGAATGTGTGATGATAATATTTAGAGTACATACAATGAACGGTGTTTGGCACAGCAGTCAAGTGAAAGGAAGTGAATGGAAGTTGATTTTATAATTACATATATTGAGCCAATTTGGAAGCAATTCTTGAGTATATGAAAGTAAACCTAAATATATTTGTATTTCAGCTGCAGTGAAGATATGATCAAAGAAATTACTGTGATATCGGTATATTGCTTAGAAAGATAGCCCTCCAAACAGTGACCATGATGGTATGTTTTGTCAGATTTAGTAGTGTTAGCAGTTTTATTTGGAGATGCCTCAAACATGAAGCTATTCTTGCCATTAATTGTTTTGTAAGCCTCTCTAAATATTTCTTTGCTTGAGTATACACCCTCTTCATCTGAGCAATTCTTTTACCTCATCTAGCTCAGATATGTTATGTCTTATCTAATGGGAATCACCCATCTCTAGTCTGCAGACAGCCCTAACCACACCACATCCCAGAGAGTAAAGAAAGAGGTGCTTTGTTCTCTTTTATATTTTATTAGACATGTCAGTCCCTAAATAGCAACCTGTTAGAATTTATTTTAAAAAGGAAGCACTGAGAAAGACAAGATATAGCCATACCATGTTAATCCTAACATGAGTGTTTTATAACCCATTTGGACCAAAGTACTCAGTAATTGACTATAAGAATTATATAAACAGGTTTGGTGCCCATAGCACAGCACCAGCCACATACACCAAGGGTGGTGGGTTCGAATCCAACCAGCTAAAGAACTTCAACAAAAAAATAGCTGAGCGTTGTGGCGGGCACCTATAGTCCCAGCTACTTGGGAGGCTGAGGCCAGAGAATCACTTAAGCCCAAGAGTTTGAGGCTGCTGTAAGCTGTGACACCACGGCACTCTCCCGAGGATGACATAATGAGACTCTGTCTCAAAAAGGAAAAAAAAAAGGATTATATAATCTCTAACACCAAAACTACAGAGGCTAGTAATTCTTTTTTAAAAAGCTTTTCTTTTTTTTTTTTTTTTTTTTTTGAGAAAGAGCCTCAAGCGGTCGCCCTGGGTAGAGTGTCGTGGCATTACAGCTCACAGCAACCTCCAATTCCTGGGCTCAAGCGAGTCTCCTGCCTCTGCCTCCCAAGTAGCTGGGACGACAGGCACCCACCACAACGCCTGGCTATTTTTGTTTGGTTGGTGGGCCCAGGCTGGATTTGAACCCGCCAGCTCAGGTTTACATGGCTGGCGCCTTAGCCTGCTGAGCCACAGGCGCCGAGCCTTATGTGGTAATTTAAATTCAAATTAATTGACATTAATAAAATTTAAAAATCATTTCTTCAGTCACACTAGCCATATTTCAAGTCACATGTGGTTATTGGCCACCATATTGGATAGCACAGATAAGTACATTCCTACTACTGTAGAAAGTCTATTGGAATTTGGGGCAGGAGAAGGAAGACGAGGATCAGGTAAGGCAGATAGGTCATACATCCGGAACTAACTAGACTTTCAAACCTATTTTAGTTTCAGCAGAACTAAATAATCTAGACTGGTGGCTTTTAAACTTTTTTAAATTACAATCCACTATATCAAAAGTTTCATGGCCAGGTATTGTGGAGGTGCCTGTACTCCCAGATACTTGGGAGGCTGAGGCAAGAGAATCGCTTAAGCCCAAGAGTTGGAGGTTGCTGTGAGCTGTGA
>CAUYON010014472.1:0-46248 GCA_963573935.1 Arctocebus calabarensis | reverse complement strand
AAGCTATAAATTAGCTTCATATTAGGGCTGAGTACATTGGATACTTTTTCTTCCATTCTTGAGATACTTTGCTAAGAAGAACATGTTCCAGCTCCATCCATGTAAACACAAAAGAGGTAAAGTCTCCATCTTTCTTTAAGGTATATTTTTAATCAAAATAGTCCCTCCACTTACTTGATTCTTCATCACCTTGGAATAAAACATAAATTTTCAACAGTGCTTCTCTGTGTACTGTAAGACTAGAGTTTTTTCCTAAGTATTTCCCAATTTGCACCTTTTACTTTTGAATCATGTCAGAGGTCACTACCCATAATTCAGTATCCTTATCTCTCTAAACCAAGTGATTATATTGTATTGAAAAGATGTATGTTCTGGATGGGAAGTGAAAGAACTAAGGGACCAAAGAAGGAGCTTCCTGTGTATGTTTTCCTCCTCTCACAAGGAAAAGTTTTAAGCAGGAATGCCACATACTACCACTCAGGCCAGAAGGGGTATTTGGATTCCTAAGTGGGGAAGGAAAGGCACATTACCTAGCTTTCTAGTTTGATTGCATTTCATCAAAGTTTCACATTAAATCCAAAGTAACATGATATGATTATATTTTTAATTTCATAACCAAAGTAATTATTTATAATTACCAAATGCTAGTAACACCTTGTTTTCCCTGGTACAACATGGGCTTTGAATCTAAATTGCCTGCTACTTACTAGTATTCATTATTGCACAAATACTTATTAGCCCTTACTAATGTTCTGGCCTCTCTTTTGGGGAGTGCAGAAAGCAGCAGCGAAGAAATAAAAATCCCTGCTTGCATGAGGCTTACTTTTGAATGGTCTTCTTTGTAATAAGACAATTAAATTCTTATGGGTTAGTGGCTCCATTGAGTACTCATCTCTGTCAGTGACACTCAAGACCCAGAACAAACAAGCTGAGAACTCAGTCTGGTAAAGGTCAACTCAACAGTCCAGATCAAGGGAAGCTCTTGAGTGAAATTCATTCTGGTTACATTTTAAATGCTAACACTCACTGATACTTGGATTCTTCCAAAACTGTAATGAGGCAATTGAGATAACAATACTACCCAACTGGTCCTGTTAAGGTAGAAATGACCACCGAGTTTTTGTCATCTTATTCTATACATGAAATGACTGAGCACTACAGGGAATAAAAAAGAGCCAAACAGACCTAGAGGATGTAAGTTCCATAAATAACAGGCTCTACCAGCCTTGAACCTAATAGGGTTGGGTGTCTTGAGGCTTAAACCTCAAGGATAAAGCCCTCAAGGCTTGTGTCTAGCAAACGTGTCTGTGCTATAATAAATACTAGCTACTGACTGTTAATCACTTCTGTATCCTCCATGTCTTATATATTGTAAGTACTAAGCTTTTTATATAATTATATCTCTACCTGAAAGATCCTTAATAATGGAATATTGTTGTATTCAGATACCTCTAAGTATGGGTAGGGTCTTATTTTGATCATCTCCTGTAACTCAAACACCATTTAGTACTGTCCTTGATACTAATGATTTCCAGTTAAGTGCTTATTGAACTGAAGTAGAAAAGTGCCTCTAAGTCTATTTATTTAAGCCTTCAGACAAACATCTCTTGCAGCAACTGTTATGGGTTAATTGTAACTAACCACCCCTACCTCTTCCCTACCCCTGAAAAAAAGATAGGTTTAAGTCCTAACCCCTGAATGTGACCTTATTTGGAAATGGGGTTGCTGTAGATGCAATTAGTCAAATGAAATCACATTACAGTGGGATAGGCATCTAAGTTAATATGATCAGCATGTTGTAATAAGACCACTCTACGAAGATAGAGATACACAGGGAGAAGGCCATGAGCTGACATAGGCAGAGAGTGGAATAATGAGGTTGCAAGCCATAGGATGCCACAGGTTGCTGGCAAACCAAAAGCAGCTGGTGAGAGGCAAGGAAGGACACTCCACTACTGGTTCCAGAGAGACTAGGGCCTTGCTGATACCTCTATTTCTGATTTCTAAATCCCTGGAACTGTCAATGCAACATTTTTGGAGGGGGGGTTACTTTAAGCCATTTAGTTTGTGGCACTTTGTCACAATAGTCCAGAAAACAAGTCACTGTTGAGCCTCACTGAGACGTACATATCAGTAGTTGGGGTGGACAGAGTTCCTGAACAGAGGCAGTACCACAAAATGCATTGCTCATTTTGAAACTCAACATTCACATGTGGAATATTTGCCGCTAAAGGGTCAAAACAGAGTCAACGTGCTAACAAAAAGACTGCTTATTCATCTAACTTTCCCTGTCTCCCTTTCTTATTTTGTATATTCTTGAAATAGAAATATGCCAGATAAAACATTATGACACTGAATACACAGGGAGCCTCCCGGGGTGTTACTGTACAATCCCACTGAGATTTACAAAGCCCTCTATCCAGGCAGGTAGGCAGTGAGGCTTGGGGGATTTTTGAGACAGGCTTGGGAATCAAGGTCTCCCTGGGATGTTTCCCGAGTTCTCTCAGTGACCTAAGAACTCTATTCAATGTGAAATCATTCCTTGCTTGGGTGGAAAGATGCAGCATATAAATTTGGTACGATATATGCCAGTTAATGCAACAAAATGTCAAACTGTCTGGGAAAGCCCTTAGAAAAGGTTTACTTTCTGTGTCACCAGGGAACTGAGTGATAGGAAGGAAAGCTCATGAAAATGAGATTTTCTCTAACTTCTGCCTACAGTGAATAAATCAGTAGGATTTTTCAAGTCCCCTCAATATCAATGAGTTTATTTCGTGAGCTGGCTAGTATTCACAGACTAACAAAAAATCTTTCTCTTTTCTATCTTTTCTATTATGCTCAATCCAGCATAACTGCTTGCTTCCACCCCTTCTCTCCTTCCCTGCCCCTTTCTTTGCATAGCTACAGATTAAAATATTTGTCTGACCACTACTATCTCTTACCTCTTAGCTTTTAAAAACCATGATGAGTATGTGTGTGGGGACAATGTGAGTTTTTTTGTTTCGTTTTTTTAAAAAGAAGATTTAGTCTTCCTGCCCTGAACTGGGTTTAGGGTAATTGTGTATCTGCTTGAGGGCTAAATGCAATCTCCAGCCTTTTTCATAAAGTTTATGGCCCTGGTGCCCCTTTAAAGGTCTCATGTGGCTGATTGATAGGCTCATTTCTGATACTAACCATAAAGAATTGGCCATCCTGAAGATAAGCTGCTCCTCCCCTGAGCATCTCAGGAGGTGAAGGCGGGCCGCCATTATGGATGACGCCTCCATTATAGATGGGGCCGCTTGCCTCAATCAGATTCATCCTTCAGCAGCCCAGGCAGTGCGCCGAGCTGAGGAACTGCACCACAGGACATATAAGCTCAGTCAAGTCCTTTTTAGTTAATGGGTATCTAAGGATTAAAACATCATTGTGGGTGGACAGAAGGAAGCAATATCTAATATCCCATTTTATAACTTCTGTTAATTTTCTCTTGTCATTAGCCAGAAAAGAAGTTAGCAGACTCACAGAATGCATAACTAAGGCCTTTTAATTTAATCTAAGCATTCTTTAATCTAAGTAATTTAATCTAAAATAGTATACCTTTTGTATTTGTTTTCTCAATTTCTTTTTTTTTCTCCATAAGCTATCTTTCAAATATCTCTTCATAGGAGCAGGGCATTGATTAGCAATCCTTCCTGATCCCTGCTACCTGTATGTCTTACAAACTGAGATGTCTGGGTCAAAATGGAACTTGAAATCTTGGGAAAAAAGTCAAGGGAAGAGGAAGGGAAAAGAGGAAAAGGGAGAGAGGTTGAGAGACAGGGCAGGAGGGGGAGGCATACTCAGAAGATGGAGGGAAAAAGGGAGAGAGATTTTATGAATGTTAAACTTTATTTCTTAAGTGAAGATTTAGTTTCCTGGAGAAAAGGGAGTTAATTTGTCCTCAGCCCAAAACTGTGACATAGATGTTATAGAACATATCACCTGACAGCCTATTAAGCATAAGACGAAGCAAAGAGAGAGAAGAAATCAAAGACCAGAAGGAAACATTGGTGAAAGCAGAAGAGAAGAAGCAGGTTTGCAAAGGAAGATTTATTCTCCATTCAAAGAGTTAGGAAACATTTTTTGTAAGGGTGGGAAGGATACTATGACTAGAGAAATCAGAGATACTGGATAGTCAAGGTACATGAGAACCCCATGTTTTAAGTAGTGGGAACATCAGAACTGTACATAACAATATTAGAATGTTAAAATGTGGTAAAAGTCACATAAAAATGTTGCCAACACCTCTACATCCACTTTGGTCTGGTTTCTTTCCTCCATTCCATCATAAATAGCTCTTATCAGTGTCTGACCCAATGGACCACGTCCTCCATCTTGAAACATAATAACCCTTGGCTTTCTGTGTATCCCATTCTCTGGCTTTCCAACTACTTTTCAATCTCTTTTGGAAGCTCATCTTCTCTTGTCTACTACTAAATGCGATCTCATCAAAGTTCTGTCCTGTGTTCACTTCTCTCCTCCATACTCTCTTAGGCTCTATTCATTCAATTGCCTGGTTCAATTCTGGTTTCAATTGTCTTCAATATACCAAAGACATTCAACTTCTCTCTCTAGGCACATTGTTCTCTTTCTAATCTACCTGGAATGCTTCCCTCTCCTAGGGATACACTATATTCTTGCTGGGTAACTTTGTCATTGAGTATATGTGGGCCTCTATCTACCAGCGCCTTAGTCAGATGTGAGTTTTCACGTCTACCAAGATGTCTGGCATGTGACAGGTGTCCACCATTTGCCTGGCTACTGACTGAAACTAGGACAGGGCTTGGGGGAGGAACCCACAGTACCACCCCACACATTGGATCATTTTGTTTCAGCACAGTGGATACAGGACCAGAGAGGGGAGCTAAGATAGATAGTTAATAGAACAACGTCTCAGATAATAATCTATTAACTGAAATTTAAACAAGAAGAGGACAAAGGAGCATGTATGTGGCAATTAATAAAGATGATTTTTCTTCTTTTTTTTGTATTTTCAGAATTTTCTACAATTTTACATACTATTTTTGTAATTGGAGATTTAAAAAAATTAAAGTTATTTTGAGATCTGCCATCTATATGACAGGGCAAGCGAGAGAAAGGTGTGTGTGTGTGTGTATGTGTATAAATACATGTGCATACTCATACACAGGTTAGTGAAATGTAAAAGGAATATGATTTAGTAACAGGAATTCTAAAAGTTGAAATTCCAAGACTTGTGTAGATTGTTCTTAAGTGCTTTTTAGGAAAGAATAAGGAAAACACAAATTATTTACTCAAACGGCTTGTCACTCCTGATTTTAAGTATTAAGCACAGAAAAGTATTTATGGACAAATTCAATATAACTTATACTCTTTTGGATTTTAACTCAGTTAAAATGAATGTTAAACTTTATTTCTTAAGTGAAATAACACCTTAGTCAACCAATTGAAGCCCTTGGTTCTATAACCAACCCTTATAGAAATGAAAATGGAATTATCACATTGGAGAAACTAAAAGCATGTTATATCAAATGCAATTTGCTTTTTATAATCTGATGGCCTTGAAAACGAAGAAAATCATGTGTTTCTCACATTAAAATGAAAAATCAGCAGCTTCTTTCATTACTATAGCAATAAAAAAATCTTGAGTCATTCAGAAACAATAAAGTATTTTGATTCTACATTCTGGAATTGTCTTACTTTCTCTCCTTTGCATTTGGCTAGACAAAAAGAGACACATTTCTGTAATAGTTAATGGATCATAGAGTAAGGTAGTACTGTCGCGACCGCATGTTGTAGTAAGTATTATATCTAATCTTCTATATAGTACCATGCTCTTAAAAAAAAAAAAACAACAATCAAACCCTTCATATTTTGGGTAAGGTAGTCATCTACAGAGAAACCTCAAAGGTCATCAAAGTGTTAAAACCATCAAGTGTGCCAGGAAATACTGGCTTCCTTCTCCATCAGAGCCAGAGGCAATGGCCACCACTGCCTTCCTTCTAGGTGCTTTGACATTATGCTTCCTTTATGTGGACGATGTAACCTGGGTTAGAATAGGGCCTTCACATCCCAGATTCTTCCTATGGTCCCAAATATCACCTATCTACGTATTTATCTGAAGGACTTTTAGCCTCTGCCCAATGTGAGAAGAAAAGTAATCATGAAGCCACAAATTCTGGTCATGCTTTGGGTGGAAGAATCATGTTCAAATCTGTACCTTGGCCAGGGGTGTTAGATGATCATGTGTACAACAACAGAATACTAGAATATATGGCACAGCTAGTGAAAAACTTTTATACTGCATGAATCAGAATAGCTTTTTATATACTTCAAAGATGCATGTATGGCAGAAGTTTAAAATTATTTTCTAAATATCAAAATATATTCAGCTTTCTTTTTAAATGGACTGTCTGCAGGAAAAGCACAGTAATGAACCCAATAACTAGTTTTTTAATGCCAGCTACAGTTTCACTCAAGCACTACTTCTTGTAGAAGGAAATTTTATACAAACCAGGATACTCTTAGATTCTTTGCTAGGGGTTTTGATAACTAAAGAAATAATGACTAAAGAAATTCCTCACGATAATTAATATAGAAGTGACTCCAGATATTGAAAAAATTACATAGTTTTAGAATAGTACTTAAAGTGTACTTAAACAATCTATATTTTCTTCAACTAGATGAACTTCAGATATGGTATTTAATCACTACCTTTCTATCTAACAGCCTCCAGAGGTAAAACATTTCTGAGCCCTGGGAAGGCTGACCCATCTAGGAATGGTCTCAGTCTCGAGTTTAGTTTATGGGGCTGTGAGTAGAGACAGAAAGACAGAGAGGCAGGGCTCTGCCATGCACGGGGTATGTGATCGTAGAGCCCTGATATCCTAAATTATAATTTGGAAAGAC
The DNA here is from genome assembly GCA_963573935.1 of Arctocebus calabarensis. Lineage (NCBI taxonomy): Eukaryota > Metazoa > Chordata > Mammalia > Primates > Lorisidae > Arctocebus > Arctocebus calabarensis. The sequence goes on along the minus strand of CAUYON010014472.1, from coordinate 39,339 downwards.
AATGCCTTCTGGTACATAACGTAACAATATACACAAAGATATTACTCCCCTTCCTATTTTCCCCATTCCCTCACATTTCACAATAGCACTGAGTGAAGCTGACTCCTTTCACGGATGTTTCCTGCTCCCTCCTGGAATAATTAGCTACATGAGCCATAAATATCCCCGGATAACACTAAAAGAAAGTTTCAGTAAGTATTAAGCAGGAGTCTTTTTTTTTTTTTTAGAATAATCTACAACTATATGAAAAAGTCATTTAAGAAAATGCTATTTTTGATTGCTGATGTCATAGGCATGGACAAGAATATTGAAGCTGTACATCAAAAAGGTATTTGGGGGATAAATCAGCATAAGAATAAAATAGAGCTCTCATAAAATTGAGAGATCTCTTTTGTATCAAAGTATATTTATGAGTTAATATTTCAATAGAAATGGAGAAGAAATGGAAATCCATTGCCATTATAGTACTATTTTGTTGAGATGGCAATCTTATAATGCAATCTAGAATTCCAGCTCTCATATCCTAAAGTGGATGCCTGCTTGCTTTAATCTTGGTTATCGTTATATCACTACAGCAATCACTGAAATTAGCTGTAGCATTTACAAAAGGGCAGGCTAGGTGTAGTCATGCATCCCCACCCCCACTTTGAATCCCCCTCTCTAGTTCTATGGCTGCCTTGGACAACACTTCAAGAATACCCAGCTGCAACCAGAAATGGGGAGGTAATTGTACTTTGGAAACCAGAGCCTTCCCAACTTGAGTCTTGCTAAGTCACAAAAGAGTTTTTAATTCTGGTTCAGCTTTCCAAGACCACACTTGCCATATTCTTAGGGATATGGAGTCAGAAGAGCTCTTCCTACTGTTCTTATCTTGAAGCTGAGTCTGAAAATATGACCACGGCGATATGGTCTGGGGGTCTGTTTCCTCCCTCATAAAACAATTGTCCCAAATTAAATTGTCTAAGATTGTGAGCCCTAAAATTTTATGACTGCTATCTCTCTAAGCTTTTCTTTAAACGTTAGTTATTCAAATTCTATTAGCATGAATTTTATCTTTTTGGCAAGCAATTTTCGCTCATTTATTATTTTTATTCAGGCCTGCATATTTTTATTTTTTACCTTAATAAATAGATTTAAGACAAGCTATGATATTCCTATACACACTAAATCAGCTTCACTTACCTCAAATAGAAGGTAAATCACAAAAGGACAAAGGACAGAAACAAAACAATGTAATTGAGTGTGGGTTAGATGTGTTGGCTTAAGGAAAGCTCTGAGTCTGAAGGGCTTGTCTTTGCTACAAAGAGCTATAAAAGACGCAATACCATCAAACCACCTTTCTTATCAAGAGCATCAAAAGTTTTAGAGGAGAATTGTAAGGGGAATCAAATAATTTTCTCACTCTAGGATTCATTATGATTTAAATCATTGCAGGTACCATCATTTGCTGAGAAAACTTCTCTATCAAGAAAGGTGTGTTACATTTTCAGACTCAACTCCAGACATTTCAAGCGCTAAGAACTTTATTACCCCTTATCTCTAAGAAGCAATCATCAGAAGTTGTTCTACTTTATACAGTTCTTGTCTTATCTGAAAAGCCAAAGGAAAGTTTCATGAACTTCCAGAGTTTTATGTTCTTAGTCTCCTCATTCCTGCTTTTGAAAGTGAGAATTTCAAAAATATTGAGACATATTTCATATCTTATAAAATTCACCTGTTTAAAGTACACAAGTCAATGGTTTCCACTTATTCAGGCCTGTGCAATCACCATAATGTAATTTTGAACATTATGATTTCTCCATAAAAGAAACACCATAGCTGTTAGCAGTAACTCACCATCCCACCCAGCCAGGCCTCAACCATAGGCCAATAATCTACTTTTGGTCTCTATAGGTTTGCATATTCTGGAGGTTTCATAAATATAGAATCATATATTTCATGCTCCATATAATTGGCTTCTTTCATTTGGCATAGCAATTAGGTTATTCAGATTATGGCATACATCAGACTCCATGTCTTTTTAATGTCAAGAATATTCTATTTATATGAATATGCCACATTTTTATTTATTCCTATTCTATTTATATGAATATACCACATTTTTATTTACCCATTCACCAGTTGGTGGACATCTGAGTTGTTTCTACTTTTTGGCTATTATGAATAGTATTGCTATAAACATGTATACACTTTTCATATGGATATACATTTTCATGTTTCTTAGGTATGTACCTGTGAGTGAAATTTCTTAAAAATGTGCATTTTTAGTGACACTTCATTTTGAAGCTATATATCAAAAATAATTTTGCAGCCAAGTAGCACAAGAATAAAATAGATCTTCATGTCTATTATCTTTTCTTTTCCATGTTTATCTATCTTGTTTTAAAAACATAAAAAATGAAAAGCACCTTTAATCAAAACAGACATTAAAAATAATGGAGAACAAAATGGGTAACCACACACTCAAATTCTCTAATTCCGTTCCCAAAGACAACAACATTGTTAAAACTGTAGTGTTTTATTTATAGTAGAAACAAGATCATGCTATGAACGTGACTTGCATTTCTCCCCACAGAAATTTCCACATTACCTGACACAGATTTGCTGCATTTTAGTAGGTTATATATTATTTCATTACATTGTGGTGTTGTGATTTATTTAACCAACCTTCTATTTTTTTTTTTATTATAAAGCACAATCAAAATCTCGAACCAGTACCCTATGAACTTGAGTAACTTCACAGAATATTTTCTGAGAAGGGAGGCAATTGGGTTATAGGGTGACTTTATTAAAATTTTAATAGCTATTGGCCAATTTTACTCTAAAAAAAGTTATTTCATGCTATACTCCCACCTACAAGGAGTGAGAGTGCAGATTTCCCAATGGCTTTGCCACTGTTAGATGTTATCAAGGCTACATTTTGCCAATAAAATACAAAACACGCAAAAACAGTATTATCTGTATTGAAACACTGGTATGCTTGAACACTTTTTCATTATATTTACTGGCCACTGATTATTTCTTCTGGGAGTATGCAATTCATGTCATTTGTCTATTTTCCAACTGAGTTGTTTATACTATTATTACAGATTTGTCTACATGAACATGTTCCATTTTTGCTTACAAAAATGCTGTAGCTTCATTTACCTTTTGTCAGAAAGATATTTTATACTTTTATATATTGTCCTTTTTCCCCTTCACTGACTCTTTAGTCTACCATTATTTTCCTAGCAAGTTGAAATATCACTTTTATTCTATATTAAATTTCATTATTTCTAGACATTCTATTTTGTTCGACTGCTCTCATTCTTTACTCGTATAGCAGCACCAAAATGTTTTAATTACACAGTTTTGTTTTAATACCATGTATATCTCTGATACTGTTGGATAAGTTCTTTATTTAAAAGTGTAACTACATTCATATACTTACATTCATAAATTAAACATTGTATTAACTTGTATCACTTAGCTTTTTGTTTTTGAAGTATAAAATATAGTCATTATTAATAATATTTAGCTAGTATAAAATGCTTTGCTCCCCAAATGTAAAATTCGAGGGATCAATACATTGGTATTTAAATACAACAATAACTTAATAAAATTATTTATATTTAAGTTTGGATTAAAGAAGCTAGCGCTGAATTAATAAAAAGCAGCAACAAAACAAAACAGAAGGAAGCTAGCTGTGTTCAAATCTAAAAAGTACTCAACTGAATGCATAACTCAGAAAATAAAGTTACCAAGTAATAAAAAATACATTAAATTCAAAATGAATTAGAAAAAGCAATAAAGTTATTTGGAACTTCTGTAGAAATTCTGTCTTAAAATATCAATTGAACTCACGCAGTAGGTCCTTTCAAAGATTAAATAATAATGCGATTACAATAAGAGAAATGTATAGTTAAGCCTCATTGCATGAATTCCTTATTTTTCTCCTAGTACATTTTAGTATGTTTTTCTTTGCCATTCCTTGCTATTCCTTTCTTTGTTATATGCCCATAGGTACTATTTATCTCCTCTCTAAATAATGAAGGAAATGAATAAATGAAATTTTATTTTTACTCTAATTAGATTTCCCCTCTCAAAAATCTTATATCTTTTTAAATCATTATGAATTAAAATCTAGTGTTTCCTTTATTGCAATAGTTCCATGGTAGGTATGTTAATCCTTTCTCAGGAAATCTGAAGACCAGTCTGATACAGTCTACTTAATCTTTGCCAACAGTAGGAAAGATGACTTTCAATAGAATCTACATGATATAAATCTTTGCCTTGTTGAGAAAACAATCAATTTGGCCACTTCTTTGTCCAAATGCTTCCTTTATGTTAGTACATAAATATTTCTTGTAAACTCCGATCCGTAGGGAAAGGAAATTTCCTTACCTACCACCACATGAACTATATAAGTCGTTTCATGTAATCTTCAAAATAACCCTGCAATCTAGGTATTCATGCCCACACTTTCCTCATGAGGCCAGTAAGTACCTTAATTAAGGTCAAGTTAACAAGGGAAAATCCAATCCCCTTCTCTACCCTCTATGCCCAGGGTAAACATCATGCTTCCTTGTTTTCCAAAACAGCTTTTTACCTTTCTGTATTCCAAGAATTAGCAGCCTACAATTTGCTAGACACACGTTGCCTGCTGCCTACTTTTATAAAGTTTTATTGGAACACAGTCACACCATTTGTTTACTCACTGACGGTAGATGTTTCTGTGATAGAAAAGCAGAGCTGAGTAGTTGTGACAGACATTGTAGGGTTAACAAAGTCTAAAATGTTTACCCTCTGGCCCTTTACAGAAAATTTCTCCACCTCTTCTCTACATGTTAGCTTAGAGAAAATAAGACATTCTACTATAGAAAATACATGTCAAAGAACAATCTGTACAATAATTTTTGTAGATAGTCTGACTGCATTTTTGGAAAAAATATTAACATTGGCTTTTGTTTAAATATAAACAACTAACACTTTCAAATTCACATGCCAAACTATGACTATATTTGAGGTTTTAGATTATAGTGAACTTTAGAATGCAGTGAACTTTCATGTTTTTAAAATATTTGTATATATGTTTTTATTTCTTCTTTTGTTACTCACCAGGTATGGATCCTTGGGCAAGTCACTTCATCTCTGCAGTACGCAGTTTTATCTGTAAAAAGAGGAGCTGGATTAGACGATCTTTTAATTCCCCTTGAAATCTGACATTCTATCACTATTTTTAACATAGCTATTCAATTTTCTTAAAGTACTAGTCATAGGGAGAGATGATTGCCAGGGATCCTACAACTTAAAATTTTCCATTTTCCATTTCTCATAGAACATTGTCTTCATAGACAATTGACTCCTTTTAGAATCTTTCACTATAATCTCTTTCAAGAGAATAGTCAAAGGAATGCTAAGGTTCCACCATATTTACCAAATTCAACCTAAAATCTTATTTCTCATTAGTGATTAAGCAAACTCTGATTTAGGGGGAACAAAGAAATCTCTACCTCGATTTTGCTTGTTTTCTTTGTTTAAAAGAAGAGGACTTTTGCTGTTGTTCTATTACTTGTTTTCTTTTGTAATTTATTGACATGTTTGTAAAGAGCATCACCTTGAACTTTGTCTTCAGAATGCTCGAATCATAAGAAGTTCCCATTTCCTCTAAATCTGATTTTGTTTCTAGTTTTATTTTTAAAGCAACATTACAATCTGAAAGCACATTAAATACATATTCTAATTTCCCATGAAGTGCCAAACACTGTTTTTCTTAGTCATTTTACATGTACTGAAATGACAAAAGTTAAAAATAAAAACAAGTGCCTATTAAAAGTGAGGTATGGTGAGAGTAGACTTGTCTCCAACTAGAGGAAGTCTACATCAGAATGATCTTTTGGGGGAATATTTTCTTTACATATCCAAAGCCTTGGGAGTTTAACCAGACAATTTCAGCTGTAGGAGGGTGCCCTAAGGAAATAATTAAAAGCAAGGGAAGAGATAGGAATCCAAGTATTTGGAAAAATGAAAAACTGGAAGCAACTTAAATGTACACAAATAGTGGCTTGGGTTAATTCAACTGGGTTGCCACAGTGTATTATGCAGACATTAAAATTATATTATAAAAGATGTAAAAGATCATGGGAAACATCTTACTCTAAAAAGTAACACAAATGGTTATAAAAACACGTCTAGTAGTATTTTGTTTCTTGTACAAGTGTATATGTATAAATAGTTATGCAAGTGTTAGAAAGCGACTGGGCTATTGGATAACATGTTTATACTGATACCTCTTGGCAGAATTATTAAGTTTTTTAAGGATCTTTTTGTAAATTGCAAGTTTTCTGCACTGATCCCATATTACCATAAGAATTATTTAGAAGCTATTAATTATAAATATAAAGTAATTGTTAATACCTAGATTATGCCTATCCATATGGACCTATCAAACCTGTATGGAACAAATCATTTCAGTAATTCAAAAAGTCTATCTCTGTAACGGAATCTAATGAAAAATTTTGATCTACTGCTTCATCAATTGCTTGCGTTTTATTTGTATAGTAGAAAATTAAAATTAGTGTGTAGGAGATGCCTGAAAAGAAACACCTTGGTAATAAGGGAATGGGGAGGGACTTGGTCTCTGGTTAAAGAGCTCAAGAGCACATTCATCATTGCTTCGCAGTCTCCACACCTGTGGTGTAAATAGCCACGGGATCACGTCTATAAATAGCTGCAGGAGACGCTAGTCAAGGCCCCTACTAGTCGCAGCTCCCACTTCGACTGATCGCTGCACCTTTGAGGCGCTCGGGCACCTCTGACCTGGCTGAGACAACTGGCTCCTCCTAATGGGGAGCTTTACCCAGAAAATGGGCTCCCCGGCACTTGCGGGGAGCCACACCGGAGTGAAATGTATAGCGGTCCCTGTCCCGGCAGTTTCATGGGCCGGTGGCCTAGTGTCCCAGCTCAGATGTTAGTGATAATGAATAATAAAGAAAACTGCACAATTAAGATCATTTTTTCCCACATACCCACCAATTCTTAGTACAAGGAGTTTTAAACTTCCAAGCACTTCTTTAAAAACACTGTAGCAACTGTACTTATTTGCTTTTTACTTTGTGTTAGAATGTCCGCCAAAGCTCTGTGAGGGCAGGGATTGTATCTTTTTTGGTTCATTTAGCACAGATGCAATTAAATATATGTTCCATGGGGCGAGGTAAAAGAACAAACCTAAGCTTTATAATATCTAAAAATGAAATCATAGATTAGCCAGTTCCTGGAACCTACGATTTAAGATTAGCAAATATTCCCTGAATTTCACAACTTGGAGCTTATATAATTCAACCACACAAATTTTTTTTTAATAAAGCATGCTATATTAGCTTCCAGTGTATTTCTGAAAAACAGGACCATTAATCTTGATGACTGGGGAAAAGTTAACCTTCTTTACCTGTACTGCCATTATTTAATTTTATGCCTTTAAAAGATTACATCTGATAAATCAGCCATAATCAAAACTTTGAACTCCAAATATAATTAACCAAATGGCAACTGAGTGCCATTTAGGTGAAAGTTAATGGACAGGAAGTTTATGCTCTAAAGTCAATTTTTATAACCTGAGCAAAGTAGAAGTGCATGATTAAATATTGGTTTGGGTAATAGTAAGACAGAAACAGTTTAATTCAGGAAAAAGAATCAAATGTAATGCTAACTATTCAGAAGTATATCTTCGTATCACCTGTATAGACAGAGTTTCTAAGTAAATTAAGTGTAAGCCATTTGTTTTTTAAATAGCTCTATATAAATCATTCTTAGCTGAGTAATAATTCAATTTCTTTAAGAGCTCTTTTAGAAAACTTTATTGGTCAAGCTTTGACTACATTGTCCGTGGTAAAAACACTCAATTTCTTTTTACATAATTGACAATTAATAATTAGTTTTCTCAATTATTTGAAATAGTCTCCTTCTAGTAAATCTAAATGAATGAAGACTTGTTACATTTGTAAAATATAAAATCAAGTACAAATATAAATCAAAGGCTAAGAAATGGAAACAAAAGTTCTTCTCATTTTTCCTTAGAAGCTGCTCTCATCTCATAGAGTCCACAAATGAGTAAGAATTTCCTCTGCCAAGTCTTCAAAGCAAAAATTGAAATAGAATGTTAACTCAATTAGCTCCAAATTCAGTCAGTGATGCAAGCCAATGTAGATTAATCAAAGCTTTATTTTTATACCTAGTTTTGCTTATGATTTTTAAAAGAGATTAGTAATTTAAATTCAAGCCCAAGGAAAATATTATGTTTTGAGTTGTAAGTGATGAAAAATAGCCAGGACACCAAAATCCAACAGTGATTCTCAAACATAATCTGAATGAGTACAGCGATAAACACAAATGTCTCAGTGATGGAACACCTTACGTTAAAGTCGCAATGGGTACACAAGAATGCTTATTACAGATTTCTAAAATTCTTTTCCCCACGGGTTTGAGCTCTGGCATGTGTGTTGAATGCAGTAAGTGTGGAAGTTTCTGGCAAAAATATTATAATGCTTACATGAAACAGCAGAACCATTTAGATTCAGTCTGCAAGCTTCAAGATTGGAAGCTAAGGCTTTCAATGATCTACCTGATTATTAATGATGAATCATGGCAGGAAGCCCAAGGACGTCCTGGTACATGGGAGAAATACTGGAGAGTACCACCATGAAACTCAGTTTCAGGAAGATCTAATAATGAAGGCACACACTAACACTATGGTTTACTTTAAGGGATAATTAGTGCTACATTCAATCAATTTACATGAACTTTGAAGGATTATTAACCATGAAGGAGACTTTTCTTTAGTGATTCTGAGGAGGGGCAAAGGACAGATAGATCCAAGACAGTATTTTATCTTTAAGAGGCAACTTTATATGCTGTTGCATAATTAAAAGAATTCTATCCTCTGAAAATGCTGATGGAAAAATTCTCTGCCGAGATAAGGGTTGAATTCTCTTATTATACATATAAGAATATATATAAATTGGATGATATATTAAGGTATATACAAGTATATAAATTAGATATGTATAGGCTATATACTGAATATTTCATTACAATGAAACCTGTTACTAAGAGGATCTATTGCTCTGGGACAGAGTCCCAACTTTTAAATATGTGGCAAGCATCCAGTGGACTTAAGCACTCTCCTTCCTTTAGATTTGCTTTCTGAATTCTGCAAAGTTTTCTATCAATGTCCAAACCATATTTATGCATATATTAAGGTCATTTATTTTAGGTATTCATTACTGCAAATTGATAGGCTACCAGGCAAATTGTGTCCGCAGAGTACATGTTTGAGGCAGTAATCTTCCAGATTGAATTTCACTACTTTCTGGAGGGAATTTCTCTCTGACTTTCCAGAACCTTTTCCCTTCCCAGCCATACACCCAGCCATTTGCAAGCTTTTTCTCTTTGAGGTTATCTGCCCAGCCTCTGATGGCAGCTGAGATGACAGCTCTTCTCCTGATCTGTTTCCTAATTTAGATCGCCTCACAAGTGTTGATTCCCTTTGACCAGTCTGGTACCAGTGAAATCAATCTCTTGGCCCTTGAAACGTCTCCCCGAACACTGGGCTCTGAATTGAGAAGACTGCCCAGAGTTGGGCATCTTCCCCAGCATGATGCTAGTGAGATCTTCGCTGTTGCTACAGACTGGTAAGATTAAACTCTGCTCCCACAGCAGTTGAGGATAATCATGGAGTATCTGACATGGATGGTGTGGCGGATGTCGTCAGGGCATTGACCACATATCCTCACACCCCTTTACCTTCTTCCTGCATATCAGCTCCCAGACACTTCACTCCCAACAGCCAGTGCCTTTTGGAGGATCACGGCAGAGAGAAGGTGTAAATTCGCCCGCTTCCCAGGTGCTGGTCAGATGACTCTACAGTGTGCCCTTCCCAAATGCCAAAGCTGCCAGGCAGGATCAAACCAAAGTTACTGTGCATGGGATTTTGCTTGCTGTCACCCTTCGTTGGCTTCCTTTCCTTTCCAGTTCCACTCTCCCCCACCATTTCTAAACACCATCCCCCCAAACCTCATCACAAGCTCTAGTTTCTGGGGAAACCTACTTAAGCTAGCTAGTTCCCCAGAGCAGAAAAAGAATAAAGATGATGGGCGAATAACTCAGAGAAGCTATAGTGTTCCCATAAAACACAGTGACTCCAGTTGGATCCTGTGTGAATTTTAGTACATGCACTATCTCTGTACTTACATTGTACTTTCAATTCTTAAAGGTCCTGACTGCATAAATCATTTACACAATGATGCTTGTTGCTGACAGCAGAATCATTCATCAAACATACGCCTGGTACTTGGCAGCAGGTATTCCACAACTCTGCCAAATCTATAATAATATGCACAAATTTCTGTTGTTATCAATGAGCGATGGGATACTTCACAAAGTCAGCTTCATCTTCTCTCATTTGTTAACATTTACCCAATGACAGGATCCATTCACAAACCCAAATCACAAACCTCAACATGATTGTGTCTTTTAATTTTGAATAATAGTTCTGAAAGTCTAGCTTTTAATATTTTACTCTTGAAAATTGCTTTCTTGCAAAAGCAAAATGAGTAAGTGCTAATGATGTAGAAGACCCTGGTTGAGAGACTGGTGTTACAATTTTCTAATACATGAAGTATTTAAAGACTGATGAGATAGTACATTATATCTGCATGGTAATTTAGTTCAGAAGTTCACAATTATTTTATTTTCAATATTAATTGCTTTTGTCTCTCAATAAATGACTCTGTAGGAAGTGGAATTCAATTTCATTCATTTTCAATAATCGAGATTGCTTTGAACTAGCTCAATAACTCTCAGCCCCTCTTGGCCTTCGATATATTGCTAGTGGTAGCACATAAATAATCGGGGTTTTCTTTTTAGATTCCTAAGCAGGGCTGTCTAGCCTTTGGCAAAACAGCTAAGCAGACGCAGTTTGCACTCCACATTCCCAGCTCGTTTGCTATGTCCTCTTCAGCATCCCTAGTCCCCCTACTTCTCAGGTTTCTCCTGCCCCCCTGTACCCTTGAGAGGCAAGTGATAGGAGACAATTATCTACATACTATTGAGATTTTTCAGTCTCTCTGACTTCACTTATCCTGTGCCTTCTGTCTGCAGTACTCTTCTCCCTACAAACCCAAACACATGAAGTGAGATCATGGTTTATGCCAAAGACCACCATCTCCATGGGGTCCCAGCAGACCTTCCTAGGTAGAGGCATTCGGCTCCTTCTGGCCTTCTTTATACTATTCCTGTGCTCCTTTATCTTTTTGTACTGATTTAGAGGCACTAGCATCCCTCTCTATTGTAGCAGACCACCAGCTTCTTATGGTTTTGAATCTCAAGCCGTTCATCTATTTACTTCACACAGTGCTTAGCTATGTTTCTTGTCCAAAAAATGTCAGTATGAATAAATAAACCAGGGACATTTGTTTTGAGAGACTTGCCTGTGAGTCTGCACTTTAGCCACATAAAACTTCTTTACTCCTTCTAACACAAGTCTCATGAACTCACCTCGGAGCCTTTGTTTTTCCATAGCTTTTAGCCCTAATCAGGTTGTACTGAAACTGGGATCCCCTGTGAGCCCTCACTAAGCTGCAAACATCTCGAGAGCAAAGACGATGACCCGCACTAGGCCAAGGGTAGGAGCTCAAGGCATTCTGGAGAATGAACAGGATCATGGGGCCCTGTGATTTCATATCTTCCTTTCCAAAGCCTACAGTTCAAAAGCTGAGTACATACAGGCAGGCTTCTTCATGGGCCACTGTGTACAAGGTCACATTCAAAGGTCAGGGAGGGAGATAGTAGACTTATTCATAAACCCTAGTCTTGCCCTGGTTCCTTATTTAATTTGCCTTCCCCAAAGAAGTTTTCTAATTTTTTACTAAACATTCAAAGAAAATCATTCAATTCAAAGTGACTTCTAAAAACACTAACCTATCAGAACTCCACCAACATTTTAGGAACACATGGGTTATATTTAATGTCATAGGAGTTCTTTTGAAAATAGTTTGTAAACGACTAAAGCGTATGGATAACTCTTTTCGTCCATTGCTCACAGTTCCTCGAGAAAAGGGCATCTGACTTTTCTTAAGCAAGTTCCAGCTAGAATGCCAGTGTGATACTTTGGGTGTTAGGCACCACTGCCAAAGATTCAAAATCAGTTATATTCAATAAACTCCTAGTGAGTACCTGCTAAGCAAAGAGAACTGCTTTTGGATTAGGGATATGACAAAAAAAAAAAAAGAAAGAAAGAAAGAAAGAAAGAAAGAAAGAAAGAAAGAAAGAAAGAAAGAAAGAAAGAAAGAAAGAAAGAAAGAAAAGAAAGAGAGAGAGAGAGAGAGAGAGAGAGAGAGAAAGAAAGAAAGAAAGAAAGAAAGAAAGAAAGAAAAAAACCCTACAATCCTCACCCCTAGGAAAGCTTACAGTCTTGCGCAGAAAAAAGACAGATAAGTGACTATGTGTGATATAAGACAAAGAAGATAGAGATAAGAAGTTAAAACAACTTTTCTCAAGAACAAGATGCTTAATGTGATTGTCTGAAGGGATTGAGCTTAATTTAACAACTTATTACACAATCAAAAAGCTGGAGAGAGTTTGGATGAGTTCCTGGTCTCTTTCCCTATAACCAATCAATTGTTTCAGGAACAAGGTGAAAAGATCTATTATCTGAACTGGTCCATAAAATCCTAAAGAGAGAGAGCGAAAATGTGTGTTTGGTGGTTTAGGTGAGGCAGGAGGGGAGAAACATGTCCACCATGTTTGCCAAATGGTTCTATCATCACGAAACCCTGTGATAAGCCACGTCGTCCAGAGGAGCTGCTATTTATTGGGCTTTATGTGCCTTCATTTGCTTAAATACTATATTTCCCCTCAGTCTACTCCATTTTTTTCCTTGTCAGGGATACTTCCTAATTTTAATTATTTTTAATTAAGTCCTGCTCTGAGTTCACATCTCAATTTCATAGGAATGTCTCCAAAGTACATACAATAAAATTGCTATTAAAAGTTGAGTCCAGGCAACCTAGAGAGAGAATATTCTCATTGCAATGGCCAGACTGTTTTCTCTCAGCCTCTCAAAGTCTACAATGTTCTCTATTTTCTTTAAAAAAATTGCCCACATTTTAAACAATTTTCTTTAAAATTACTACTCTATTTCAGCTCTTTCTGTCCTATTCCTGGCTTCTCTTGTCAGGTCCAAGAAGCCATTAATATGTATGTTTTATATACATATGTGGTATATAGAATAAATATACTAGTATACTTCTGTGTAGCTCAGAATTAAGTTTCAATGAAGCTTTAATAGAATTTGGGAGACAGTTTAGTGGATGGTCAAGAGTAGAGATTTTGGTAAAAGGTGGAAGATTATACAACCTGAAGAGAAGCTAGAATATATGAGTGGAGGTTTTGAAATCAGACAAACAATAGTTTGCATCCTGTTCCTGTAACATATTTTATAATAATAACTGGGGCTTTTGTTTCCAAATATTCTTGTTTTCTCAGGATGTAAAGTACAATTCTACTTCCTCTATCTAGTTTAAGTTAGGTGTGACCAATTAGCTTTGGCCAATGAAATGGATGTGGGAACCTCTGTCCTTTTTGCTCTCTTAGTGACCAAGTAAGCATAAACTGAGAAGGAGCCTCCTTTAGCCTGTGTCCCTGAGTTTCCACAATAAACATTATCTTATACTGTGTACACAGCACACGTGACAAATATACATTGGAGGTGGGGAGAGAGTGAAGTTAGTGAAGTTCATAGGGCAACCTAGCTTTTGTGAGAAGGTACATGGACTTTGAAATCACAGACCTACCCTTACATATAATAACTTTTTATGTATGAGCTTTATCACATTCTCTAAATTGTTCCATGGGTCCAACCTTCAGTAGGAATATGGTGTTGGTGATTTTTGTCTTAACCCAAGATTCACATTAGTGAACGTTTACTGAGTTCTTGTTGTATGGAAAATTTAATGATCAATACTGCGAGGAATACAACAATCAGTAAGATATACACTAATAACAAAAGTCAAAGACCCAGTAAGAAGGCCAATACTTTTAGTGGACCTACAACAACACATTCCAGGCACAGTTATTATCTCCATTTTATTCATGAGGAGACAAGCACAAGGACATTAAGTGAGTGACCTCAATTAATTGCTAGTCTCCATCATAAAGATTCAGTGATGGTAGCAGAGATACTAAAAGAGCCAGGTGGTGATGACATAAGGAGCATCACCAGAGCACGTATCAACACATCTCTTCTTTCATTGATTAAGTCTAAAATTGTTCAGGGAAGGAGGAACTGAACAGCGTGTGAGTGATTTACCTTCTGGCTCCGTGCCTTTGATACTCTTTCTGTAGTCTAGACCCACATTTCAAATATTCTCTTTAACATCAGTCTGTGGTTGGCCTATTTGATAACTCAAATTCATCACATCTACAGACAGCTGATCCCCCCACCCCAGTTTCTGTTCCTAATAATTTCTCCATTTCTGTGAATGGAGTCATCACTCATATAGTTACCTGAATTTGAACTACTGACTTTGCAGCCTTCCTGGCTCACCTTCTAACTGTCCTAGAAGGTGTTTCACTGTCCCTTCTTCCATAGCTGTCCCATCTCTCCACACCCACATAAAACATGCTTCGTTAGATTTTTCCTTCCTCTTACTTTTGCTCCTATTGTCACAATTTCCCTTAAGCTCATTCTACCTGTCCTAAAATATTTTGTCTACATCTGCTTAATTTTCCTTCCTGAAGGGTAGCTCCGCCCTGGTATCCTACCATAAAGTGTGTGGTGGCTCTCTATGCACCATTCAGCTGTGTGCAGTTTCTTCAACAGTGAACATTGGTGGTGGTGGCAGAGACACATTATTCTTCACACCACATTTCCATGGAAGGAATGTGACTTCCAGTCCACCTTTCAAAGAAAGTAGTGTTGGAGAGAATATTCACTTTTGTCAATCCTGGTAAGACTGGGAGAAAGATCACTTGTACACACAGTATGGAGTATTTGAGCTTTGGTTCGATTTTTGGGGAAATCATCTGTTATGGGATGTCCCCATTCTCCTGCCTCCCTCCATATTGGATCCAGGGGCTTGCGTTTCTACATGCTTTGTTGGAACCAAGTAGGCAAAAGGAAGCCTAGTTTCTGTTTCCATCCTAACCACCCCTAGATTAGCTTTATTGGCAATTGTGCTGATTAGTATTCTGTATGTCAACATGTTAAGAACCTCCTACCTCATGATCCATTTCAAAAATTCTTTCAAAATACCAGTCTGAAGCTTCCTGCCCAGTGTACTATTGGGTGTCCTGTATGTGTGGCAAGCCCTTCCTTATGCCATTGTGTATTCTGCCTCTTCACACAGAATCCATTTATCACTATTGTTCCTGGAAAATATTGTTTCTTTCAGAGCCCCTTTAAGGTGCTATTTACTTCCAGCATTGAAGTAGTTTCCCATCTGCATAAACTCTCAGCTCACTCATGTTCTCTCCATCACTCCACCCCTTTCTTTCTGTCCTTATGATACTTTAACTTTAGGGGTTGTTTTATGTATTTACCTATCTCATGTCTTTCCTTATGACTTTCTTGAGGTGTCTGTTGCCTGATAGCTCACTGGTGAATTAATATGTGGGTAATAGTATCTCACAATGTCAACTGAATTAAATGTGTAGTCCCATTTTCATGTAGGTAAGTAACAAAATAAGGCACTATTAACAATATGACTTCTTTATTAATTCAAAGATTTATGTCTGTTTTTCTTGAAATATGTTTTACTCGTTTCATATTTTTATGCACTTGAGATTCAAAAAGCTTAGACTCGGCCTTAGTTTTTAGGCATGAAGCATCTTTAGACAGTTTTTTGAAAGTATTGTAAGCTTCCTTTTTTTCCTTCCTTATAAGCCTCAGGTCAAGATCTCTCTTATTGCTGCAAACACTCCCTTTCTCCTACGATAAGGAGCAGAATGTTCCCAACAACAATTACACCTTGCTCTCCCGCCTCTGTACATGTATGTACTTTATCTGTGTTTCTTAATGTTCCTGACAGGTGGTTTAAACTCTGCTTTATCTCAACAGCTGCTTTTCCTCTGTGATATCCAGAAACTTTCACTCTTCTTTTCATTTCTTGTGGCCTCCCAGAAAGAAATCTACTTTATTTTTATTAAATATGGCATATCAAAGATGCATATTTATCTCTACCTCCTCCCCAAAGGTATAAATCCACAAAGTTAAAAAGAATGAGGGAGGTGATAATAGCAAATGTAAGATGTCAACAAACTTTTAGTAGCTGGAAATCATATGGGAAACTTCGCAGGCCAGAGAGAATTAAAACATGAAACTGTTGAGGGGAAGAGCAGTGGAAGGGCGACCTGAGCAAAGTCGATTTATAGAACAGATGTGTGCTCATAGTATATGGCTCAGCATCTGTGAGCGATAGTTGCATAATCACCTATGAAAATGCTGGATATTGATTAAAGAAAAGCTGTGATATGACTCTATTAGAAAATGGGGGTGGGGAAATGAGCACACAAATGTGAGATCAAGGAGTTAAATCTTTATCTCCTATAATTGGATGACAGTAAATGATGTCTAAAATGAATTTTTAAAAGTGTGCACCTGCAATTTAGAAATATTAGAATAGAATACGAGAAAATTGTTGAAAATGGTTGCCTCAGGGGAGTGGGAATCAGTGCTAGAAACTGGCAATGTATGGAATTGTTGTGCTATAAGTCTTATGGAGCTGACTTCTCAAATGGAATACGTGTAACACTTTTCCTTTAAAACCAAATCACTTCACAAGGGTGACAAGGTGTAAGTTTAATTTTTTGAAATCATGAGTCTTTTGAGAAGCAAAGCTTTACCTAGAAGTACTGGGGGCCTCTTCTTTGGGATTAACCGTTCATTAAATATTGACCATTTCATGAGGGCTTTAGTCATTTAGATACAATGTGTCTTTTGGGGTCAAAGGCAGCTGATCTGTCATGGCAAACCCATTCCCACAGCTGCGCTGGGAGAGTGGGCAGAAAACAGAGATTTTGAGCCTTATTTGTTCCAGTTTCTCGTACCGTCAGTCCAACATGTCATCTCATATGTTGTCAAACGGAACTTTGGGAGTCTAGAAACTTGACACACTTCTACAAGATTGATCATCAGCTTTTCCATCTCTCCAAAACACTTGCCTACAAAACTCTTAGCCTTTAAAATTCAGAGTAAATTCACCTTTGTCTGTGAAGCTTTTCCTGCCAATATAGTTGTGTCCTGTTCCTGTGAGTCTGATTATAGTATCTCCCCCTTATCACTCACTCTATTGATATGTCTTTCCTTTTACTAGAATTTGAAAGGTCCTTGAAAGAGAATATTTTATTTTTTATTCACAGTTACAAAAATATTTAAATGAATACATAAGCACATTAAAGTGAATACCTTCTATCAAATACCTGACATGCCCATTAGATTTAGAGGAAATCACCCACAACCCACATAGCAGCTTATATTGGTTGCGTGTTTGACGCAATGTGAAGATGTTGAACTAAAATAGTATGCTTTACTTTTTAATGCTACAGAAGAAATGTGGGGTAGTGACACATACATCTATAGAGCTAAAATACTCAGCCTACCTTTCTGACTCTAGTGGCCTGTGCTAGAAAGCCTCTCAACCTGCCCAATGACAATTGAAAAAAGAAAGGCCAAAGTGGTATAAATAAACAAGAATAATTTGCTGGTCCAATGTTACATACTCCACCAGATTCAACGCTGAAATTTTGGAACTCTATATCAATATTCGGTGAGTCTTTGACAACTTTGAGTCAACTCCCATGAATGCTAGAGTCTGTAGTAGCAGAAGACAATTTTTTTCCAGAACACTCAAAGGAACCTGTTCAGCATGCCCTTCCAATTCCATTTCCTTTCTCCCAGTTCCTTTGATCTTAGTCCTTGCACAGGAGTCTCTAAAGAGCCCCACTGCCAATTTTCAGTGACTTCAATCTGACCTGATATACAATATTTCTCCAAACCAGCTGAAAGCTATGGCTCACATCTCTGTACTAGGGATAATTACAGCTTTTACTAAACTAATGTAAAAACATGGCCTAAACTTCTTTATCTGCAGAAGTATCATTTTTATTCCCTAAAACCAAAATGTGACTACAATAAGCATAACAATTTGATGTAGACTTAAGGTATTTGAGAATAAGTGCATTTGGCTAGAATGAAAGAAATAACTAGTTTTCTCCCATCTTGAGAAAATACATATGTAAGCAAAACCTATATCATGAAATAAGTTATTTGATATCATGACACATTCTTTCATAATATCAACATTCTGCTTTTATTAATATGGCAAAGCCAGATGCATTTAGTTGAGATATGATAATAAATACATTGGGTAGAAAGGGTGCTTTGTACAAAGAATTAACCAAGGCAGAACTATTCAGATCAACCTTGTAGGTAATCCAGATTGGTAGTTTCTATGGGCCAAATCACCTAGTTTGCCATTTTTAATCTAGTGTTTTTCTCTGTGTATGCAATATTTATAAAAGGTGAGGAGAGATGAACAATTATCTTGCTAATCTACACAAGTGGAACATCCTGAATAATTCAGGTCAGAAATGTTCGCAGACAGCATAGTGCAGTGGGAAGAGTAGTTTTTGGAACGCAAATGTTCAAATTCTTTGGGCATCTCAGTTTATTTATCTGTAAAAACTGAGAAAACACAAGACCCGCTCTACCAAGAGCCAAATAGTGGTGATTACTCCAAAGAGTGCTCCTGCCCTTCATTTTCCCGTGTGCATGCAGCCTCGAGTTCCTGTGAAACACCGTATTTCTTGATGTCTCCTATAGTACCCAGTATAGGAGGTGTGAACTCTGTGTGAGTCCTTTAAAAACTCTTTCACTTCTTGACCGGTTTCTATTACATAAACATTTTTTTAATGAATCCCCCAGCTTTTCCTTATGGATTGAGCCCCCGACCTAATTACATAAGTACCTGATAGGCTGGAACGCTTCCAAAGGGGCCTCTTAGGAAAAACAATCTGAAGGGTTTTCTTCTCCTTCTTTTGTAATTACATAATTACTCAGCTGACTAATATGAGTCACCATGTGCCATTCTAATCTCCCAGGCACAAAATAGTTTTATTATTTTCCTTGGAACTACCTAATTACCCAATGGATAGTAATAACTCCCGGGCTCTTTTCTGTAACTAATCTGTAAAACTCAAGACTGAAATTCCTCTAGAAGTCTTTGCAAATTGAGGAGAATTTAGGATAATATTATCATTTGCGAAATGGGACGCTAGCGCTCTCAGTTAAAAGGGTGGTCCAGTGACACATCACAAATACATTTGGAGAAAAAAGTAAGGCTCTGAATTGTGACAAAATACTGAGGCAGATTCTACTCACTGGGTTCTAAGAAATAAATATTCCTGAGCCCAAAGAGTAGTGAATGCGTACCTTACCAGTTTAAAAAAAGAAATCAGCACACATTCCCTATTACGTGTACTTATTTATAAATTATTCACATCTGCTATAGTGGACCCATATATTAACTATTAGCAAAATAATATTTTTACAAAATCTAAATACAAATAGAAATTATATTTTTCCATATCCCTCTGGAAGCCTAGTGTTCCTTGTTTTAAAGAGCGTGGTCTTCTAGAACACCAAAATCCTCAATAGGTTCTAAAATTGCTCTATGAATGACCTATACTTGCTCAGTCTCTATTTGCTTGCAGAATAATTTAGGAGACTATTTTGATTCTTCTCTGCATTTTTTCAAAGAAGGAAAATTGCATGGTCATAGAGCATATCCATCCACCCCAAGACATTTTCTAGTGGGTGCTCAGAAACCAGTGAGCCCGATGGTCTTCTCTCCATACCTTTCTTGACCTACTTTGTTCCCTAATTCCCCATTAGCCTTCCCAAAATAGAGGGTTTGCAAAAGCCTCTTTCTTGTCAAGAGTCAAAAGAGCTGGGCAGTCCACAGAATTTACAAAGCCAACCTGTTGGCCTATGCCTTGGGTATGATAGATTTCTAAGAAAAAGCAACACACATTTATTCAAGCTATTAAATAGCTGAATCTAATCGATATTAAATATGATCAAAATGTTTCCCAATGTATAATAAAATACCCAGTCATGTGCACAATTTAATTGTATTTAGAACTGTCCTCCATAGTTTATATTCATTAAACCATTTTAAGAAAAAGGCTGCATTTGGGGCGGCGCCTGTGGCTCAGTGGGTAGGGCACCGACCCCATAAACCAAGCGTGGCAGGGTCAAACCTGGCCCTAGCCAAACTGCAACAAAAAATAGCCAGACATAGTGGCAGGCACCTGTAGTCCCAGCTACTCTGGAGGCTGAGGTAAGGGAAGTCCCTAAGCCCAGGAGTTAGAGGTTGCTGTGAGCTGTGTGAGGCCACGGCACTCTACTGAGGGTGATAAAATGAGACTCTGTCTCTACAAAAAAAAAAGAAAGAAAGAAAGAAAGAAAAGAAAAAGGCCACATTAAATTTTATTTTAGAACTATTATGGATAATTAAACCTTAAGAACGTCTGAAGCTTTGGTAATGCAGCTAAACTGAATATGCTTATAATTTACTGAAGTAATTAATTCAAGTCCATGACAATGAATTTTGTATTCTCTAAATTTGCAATCGACATTTTTTAAAAGTTTCGTAAGGCATCAAAAATATAAATCTGAAAAACCGTTCAATCAAGTCTGATTGTTCTGGTACATAAACCAGCTCACACACTGTGGTAGAAGTCGTTTTGACAGGGTGAACCCAAACAGAGGCCCCAAACAATGAACACACAGAAACAGTACACTCTCTGGAGGGAGGGAGCTTTGGCTTTGAATGTCAGGAAGGGAGCCAGCCGGCTGTCCATCAACTTAAACCTCTCAGATACCAATAGTTACTCCTTTGCTCTCTTGGAAGAGCCACCTGATCACCCCCCTTCCTGCCTCAGTGCAGACTCCCAATCTTGCCCAATCTTCCTCAAATATGTTAATTAGGAGGGATGAGAAAGGGAGAGGGAAGCCAGGGAGCTCACTGACACGTCTATAAACGTGCAAAGGCATCTCATTCTTCTGGGCTCAGCAGTTTGAGACTCTCCTTTCTCCATCAAACAGCTAGGAAAGTTGCTTTGGCAGAGAGGCACCCTTGCTATCCCAGCTTTCAGACCAGCGATTTCCTAGAAATAGACCCGATGTATTCCTCTCCTCTTAAACCTCCTAGTGCCATCAAACTAGCTGTTCAAATTTTTAAACGTGGTCTTTCGGAAGCCATTGGCCATAGTCCATTCCCCCAAGTATAACAACTAAAAAGCATCTGGAGGACTTTCACCACAAGGTTGATGATTCCCCTTCAAGCAATCCAGTGCCACATGTAAACAGGGCACTCCCTGAGAAAAAAGGAGATTCACAGAGATAGCAGTCTTTCGTTCTGGGAGAAAAAACAGTTCCAAGATTTTAGGACCAGCCTTATATAACTGGTTGGCTATTTATTATATTCTGCAGGTCCAGATGTTGCTAGGAAGAAGTTCTACATGGTTGTAGGATCTTTCAGTTATACTAGAAGGACACTTATTTCAATTAGCTATTTATTTCATCTACAAAAAGTTGAGTACTTACTGCTTTCCAGACACTATTTGCAGGGAATAAGACACACACATTCATATACAATACTTCCCTAAATATATTCAAGTATTTATGATAAGCAAGACATGCGCTGGGCACACCATGGATCCTAGGACATGGAACCCTGATGAACCAATCCCAGGCTCTGCTTTTACAGCAAAGCTTAAGACTTTTTTTTTTTTTTTTGAGCCCAACAATATACAAAATTCAGCTTCTTTTTCTTTCTGCATTATTTTAACGTATTAATGAAGGGTTTAGATATATTTGATAGAGTGCTGAGCCCTGGAGATACAATAGCGGCCAGACCCAGATATAGTTTTCTTGCATGAATTTAAAAAAGCTGACACAAGGCCAATTTTCCATGTTTTCTCCAATTGGGAAATAAGATATTATTAACGTGAGAATCACCCATATGTCTAATGTTGCAGCCATCATTCGTCCTTGAAGGTGCTATAGAGAGGGAGGTGAGACAATCATCGAATTTTGTTCAAAAAAGAGAGAAGAATTTATTAATAGTTGACTGAAAGAGGTTGGCTGCTTAAGATGCGTCCCTGAACTGATTTACCTTCCGTGGATACATTTTCATTTACTTTAAAGGATTTCACTGGACTGAAACTCTAATTAAAAAAAGAAATGGGGAAACCTGAGAGGTCTGCAGAGCATCCGTGCCTCAGTCGGGAGGCCGTGCACGCCCCATCTCCACACGTGGTTTCTATTAAAGCCAGTGAGCAGCGCTTCGAAACAGCGTCAACCGCACGTTTCCTCAATGAACCACAAAATAAAGTGCTGTTAATTCTCACCAATATTCATGAAACACTTGCTTTTTATTGAATGTGTCTAACCTCCTGCCACAGTCCTGAGTCCTTCTCCGACCTGTGGGTGAGCCTCTTTGGAACCTTAGGGAGAATCCCAGAGGTCATCTCCATGTTTAAGGGTGCTTCTCCTTATGAAGTCTCAGGTACTACTTTCTCCGCTAGAAATCACCTTGAAATCGTAACTAGTCTTCTTTAAAAAAAGAAAGAAAGAAAGATCTGGACACCTTCTTTTCCTTCTGTTTCCTCTCCATAGTAGGAACAAGCTTTCTTTCTAGAGAACAATGTTCTTTCTTTTAGAATCTACTAACACAACAGTTCAAATGTTCCTTTCTTTTATTTATTGTTTTTATTCACTTCCAACTCTGGTTGATTTTTTAAAAATGTTATTTAGAAAAAAAAAAAACCACATTATATTTTACATCCCCTCTGTCCATTCTCAGGTTACAAGCCTCCGAAGTACGCTTGGCCTATTGCCGGGTGTATTTATTACTGCTAATAAATGAGTCACTGGTGTAAGAATGCCAATTTTACGTGGCCCATGTATAAATGGGTCTGTGGAATGACCAGACATATGTTTTATGTGAATTCTAAATAATTATGTCAAAGAAATACAGCTTATGAATTCAACATTAAAAAAAGAAATGAATTCCAATAATGTGAAAATGGGTATTTGTCAAAACATGGTTTCGGTGAGCTGAGACTATAAAAAAAGGACAAAAGAAGGGGATCATGTCATAGCAAGAGCAATATGGATGCTCGAGCTTATGCCACGAGCCTCTTCCATGAAGGCTTTGACAGTCACACACCCATCTGCCTCACATCGTTACGAAGGTAGAACCAATTCATGAAACTGCCTTTACACTTTCAATATTTTTATCTGTGAAGACAAGTACTGGATAAGGGGTATCTAAAGCTCTGTGTATACAGAGCAATGAAATTTTGACATCAGAATGGAGAAAATTGCAAAAGCAGAGAGCAGACTGGGTGGTTGCCAGGGGCTGGAGGTGTAGGGGAAAGGGGGATGTGTTGGTAGAAGGGTACAAAGTTTCAGTTATGCAGGATAAAAAGTTCAATTTTAAAAGAATGGGAAAAAAGTGGGGAGAAGTGAGGAGGGAGGGGGAGAGGGGTCACAGTGTACAGCACAGCTCTTAGGGGAGGGACACAATTAGAGGAGGGACTTTGGACTTTGTCGAACAAATACAATCAGTGTAGCCTACTTCTTTGTACCCTCAAGGAATCCCAAAAAATAAAAAAATAAAAAATTGAAAACATTATCTCTGATGATGGGACATGGTGGCCAAGGTGACAGATAGACACTTGGAGCTCACGTTGACATCGATGTGGACAGCCAATAACTATGTAGTAGTGATAATTACACAGCAGATCATATTGCAATAATTGTGTTCACCATTATTTGATGTCCATCAAGTGGTACAAACCAGAGTTCTCCTTCATTTGGCTGTGCGAAATTTAATAAATATTAGAAAATGCTACCAATGTTTAAAGTCAGATTTTACATAAGCCAGATATTCGGCTGTTTTAGAAATATGGGAAGGTTTGACAGTGTTCCTGCACTAGCACGGATCAGCAGGAGCACAGGGGCATTTGGCTTGCAAGGCGGGGCTGTGCTGCCCACTTGACCACAGTCTCTTCCACTCCTTATGTGCTTACCCAGGTGTGTTGGGGGCAGGTGATTAATAAATTTCAAGCTTTAATTGCACCATCAATTCATGCAGCCTGTCCTTTTTAGTATTTTATGTTCTCCTGTTCTGAAGATGCTGTATTACCACCTCCCCTTCCCTCAACACCTTTATTTTCATTGATTCTGGATTTCTGTGACAGTTCCAACTCCATGCTCAATGTATTTATTTATTCATGCACTCAAGAGATTTGAATCATTTTGTTTTTATACTAATTGGGATTAGGGAAGAGAAATAGATGTATAAAGCATAATCTCCATCCTTAAGAACTCCATAATCTAAAAGATAAATTTAGAGTGGAGGAGAGTAATAAGGTTTTTTAAAAATCCTGCACTGGAAAGTCACGTGTCATCTCAGATTTTAATCTCCTAGGAGATTAAATAAATAGGTGGACAAGGGTCCTCCTTTTATTTTTTCAAGTGTCTTCCCTCCTCACCCTCCATTTTAAAGAGATGAGACAAGTTGGGGGGAGTGAAGATCCAGATCTGGTAACTTTGCTCCACAAATTTTCTACATGAACATTTTTTATGATGGCTTCAAATATTTAAGTGCTAAATGGTTAACTTGAAAAAGTTTGTGGAGAATATGTATCAACACCAAAATTAATCCAACTTAGAACAGTAATGCTGAAAAAGACTCTTCTTTTTAAGGTAGGAAATTTAGGGTGCCTACTGACATTCCCCAGGCCTTGGAAACAATGAGTTTTCAGAGCTCAATCTCAGATTCAAACGTCTCCAGATATTTTTTATATTGAGAATTGGCTAGCAACACAGACCATCTAATAATTCCACTGTCCACTATCCCTTCCCTTTTTAATTCACAAAGAGAAAGCAAAATTCATAATACAATTTTAATCAATCAATAAATTCAATAGACACACTCCTTGATTGCATTCTCTCTGGCACGCACTGGACGATATCTGCTGATACACACGAATAAAACAGCCAAACTTGTCTACCCTCGAAGAGCTTATGTTACAACAATAGGCTGACTTGGAACAATCCCAGGTTTACTGGATTCAGACCTTTGGCCAGGCAGCTTGTCCCCCAACCCCCAGGACTGTCATGACTCTCTAGTAGATGACAGCAAAGAAAGTGCTTTGTAACATCAAAGGGTTCTACAAATTTTGACAATGACCAATTCTGCTCATTTGGACAGTCATGATGTAAAAAAAAAAAACATAAATAATGAATTCCATCTTCCTATGAGTCACAAAATATTTCTATTAGCTTCACCTTAACGCAAACCTGATATATGTACAGCTGTTGAAAAAATGGTGACTCCACTAACTATATGAAGAGAACTACAGAGCAGGCCTCAATGCCAATATCAGAAACATCCAAACTGAATCATTTTCCCTCCAAAGAGCGCGACTTTTCAACTCAGTATTTTGACAGACTTGTTTTTTCACTGCTTCCACAACATGTCACATCGGAAAGTAAGAATGTACATTCAACTCACATTACCATGAATGCCCCTGGCCTGGCCAGCGGGGCTAACCTGCAGGACACCAGGAAAATGTCACCGTTAAACTGGCAGTTAACATCCAGTTAACATCTCTTTCTACCTTTCATAGCCTAGTAAAACTCTTCTCTGAGCACAGCTGCCTCTTCTTCACTTTCTGTCTCAATCCATAAGACTATTTTGTCTTCTCTCCAGCTAAGAATGATGTACAATTAAGTTGCTCATGGGCCACAACTAATTCTCCACACAAAGTATGCAATGATTCTCCACTTTCCACCTCTCTCCTTAAAGATGTCTCTGTGATCACACTTGACCTTCTTTAGACTTAGGAAATTTTTAACAGGGATAGGAATCCAAAATGATCTTTGATGCCCAATGTTCAATGTTCTACCTCCAATTTAACCACAATAAAATAGGCAAAGAAAATAGTTTCTTATCCTTCAGAGCTCAACTTTCTTCCTGAAATGGTTTCTTAGCATTCCATAACTTTTAATAATGTATAAACAATTTTAAGAGTCTAATGCACTGTGTGATTAATTATTGAATGTTCATGTCCCCCTCTAATGTGAGCTTCAAGATAATATCTCTCTCCTCACTACTGTGGCCCTATTGTCTGATATCATTCTTGGCACAATGGAGGAACGAACTTAAGCATTGTTGAAGTCAGAGAATGAGTAAGTTAGTGCATGCAACATTTGTGTTATAAATTCTCCTCTGACCAGGCTTAGCCAGAACAACATTTTTCATCATCAGAATAAAAAGGCTTTACTGATCCCATGACTGTCTAATTCAGAGCCCATTTTCCATTGAGGTTTGCTCTCAACTCCAACATTTCCTGCTACTACTACAAGACTCAGAATTCTTCCCTTCTCCCTTTACCCCTGCCTCACCCTTCTTTGTTTCCTACGTATCCCTCTAATCAAATGCAGAGTGCAAGAAATATGATATGCGATCACATTAGCACAGCTTAATTTTGATATATTTTTGTCAAGCCTGTACAGACAAGTGGAAAGAGAAGTGAAACAGAAGCTGGGAAAATACTGCCAGAAATTATGTCAACAACTAACTTCAGAGTTTACTTTCCCATTAGTTCTAAACCATTTAAGCAAAGTGGCTGCTCCTTTGTCTATAGGTCAAAGCCTGAACCTGAGTTACGGGTAAAAAGGCAAAGCAAATCCCTAATAGAACATATTTCATCCTATGGTCTCTGAGATTAGATTTCTTTTCATTTTTACTTAAAACAACAGACGTTTATGCCTCCTTGTCTTTCCAAATCATACCCAGAGGTTGGCAATAAGGCCCCAGTTGGTAGTTAATAAAATCTCAAGTAATGTATCGATCACTCTTCATGCTTTTTCTATTGTTCTTAAAACACAAGAACTGTCTCATTATGTTAAGGAAAAAAAGGACAAGTTTCCACACTTAAATGCCAACCAAGGAAAGAAATCCCCTGGAAGCTAATAATGAAACAAAGGTGGTTTTCTTCAGCAGAACTGTGTGTGCTAAATTGCACTTTTATGTGATTTTTAGGGCAATTTGCTACTTTCTTGGCACCACTTCATCACCTTCCTTCAGCAACAAAGAGAAAAAGAAGGACCACAATGGCCCATACATTACAGCCCTAACAACGTGTGGGGGTTGGTCTCTGCAAGTGTATGAGTCAGATTTAATAATGGATGTTTCATTTTCCTATTTAAGTTAGAGAAATTTGAGGGTATGTTCTCATTCGCCCATAGACTTTACTGTTCCTCCCAGTTTGTCCAGTAGAAATGTTTTCATCTTTAAATGTGGTGAACAGCCGTGCTTCCATTGCCTTCATTACATATTAGGATTTATACATTATACACAACTTATTTTCACCTAAAACCCTTGACTTCCTAAGAGGTCTAATTCACCAAGTAGCTATTGAACTCCTTCAGCACAAAAATGGAGAAACTGAGGACCAGAGAGGTAAGGCAACTTGCCCTTCCAATGCAGACCATCTGTGCTGAAGGATTAAATGGCTACTAAGGTAGGTCGTGCTTTAAAGTAGACATGACGGTTAATGGCTGAGTGACATTGGAGAGGCCTAGAAGCGATGTGAGCCTCATCTCCCCCTATCTAACTGGGAAACATCTACCTCATCACTTTGTGTCTTGGATTTTAACAATGAACCCTCTCCCCTCAACCTGGGATGTTAACTCTTTTCTCTCTTCTGACTTGCTTATCCAGTTAATTACCACCCTTATGTGTCTTGTGTCAAATTTCATGTCTTTCCTGGAAGCCTTCCCTGATCCTTCTAAGTCAGGCCCACCAACACACAGGATACCTTACACTTTTCTGTCATGAGTTGATCACAG
This sequence comes from Arctocebus calabarensis, assembly GCA_963573935.1. NCBI lineage: Eukaryota > Metazoa > Chordata > Mammalia > Primates > Lorisidae > Arctocebus > Arctocebus calabarensis. The sequence continues at coordinate 11,372 of CAUYON010014472.1, read as the reverse complement.
TGGTGTGATGAAATGATGTGTGGGGAATTTGCTATGTGGCATCTTTCTGCATCACTAAGGTACAAGCTTCATGAGGACAAGGATTCCATGGGTGGCTGTGTGCACTTGCACACTGTCTCCCTGCTCCCCTGGCCTACAGCAGGTGCTCCATAAACACTTGCTAAGTGAGCATCACAGCGCATACTCAATAATGAAAGTCAATATATTCATGCTTGTCCCCACCCCTTTTTGTTGTTAAACTAAGTGACACATAATCTTGTCTTTTCACTCTCCTAGGCCAACCCATTCACCTCTTTAAAAATGACTTAGTTCACGGTTTCTTTGTAAGGATAGCAGTTTCCTGGCGTCTGAGGTTTTATCTCTCATTTCAGTGTGAACAAAACAGTCAAGAAAAAGTCACTTCTGTGCTTAGCTCTTTTGGCAAAACAAAACTCCCTCCTCCCCCCCACCCCACATTTGCCCTGGATTTGACTTCACCACAGTCTACATTAAGAAGAACAGCAGCTAAACCTTCTTTGAAACTTTATTCACCATGGCCAACAGGAAAAAAAAAAAAAGCTGGTGAAATTCCTTTAAAACGTGCTTTAATCTAGCTGGAATGCCATAAATTGCTTCCAGATGTGCACGATACAAAAGTCAATCAGAGCTATTTATACTGACACTCTACAGTCCAAACAATCTGAAGCCAAATGCCATGTCTCCGCTTCAGCGAAGCTATAAATGTCAGTTTTGTTGAATTTGGAAAGGTGTTGAAGAGTTCATGCAAGTTTGAGTTCTTGACTCTTTTAGAACCAGCCGTAAGGGGGGAAATAAAACCATCACACATACAAACTTTTGTAAATCCCCGTCCTCACTGAGCACACCTGATGCCTCTCGTACATGACCTTGAAAGTATCACAGGTTATGAGACAGAACTCAGTGTTGTAAGACAGAAGAATGTTGCTCTGGGACAAGACACCAAAGAATTGGACACATTCCCATACCCCACCCTGAACATGAACGAGCTCCATAGAGAGTCAGTTGGCTGCTTGGCCCATAGTGGTGTCTTTTTGACAGCCTAGTCAGACTACTGCTGTCCCAAGCAGCCTTGCACACTCATGCTGTTGGCACCACACCCAGGTACTGGGGTGGGCACAGAGCCTGAAGTCCAGGTGGCTGATTCTGGGGTTTCACCATTTAGAGATATTTGTTCTCTTTCCCCTGGAATAGTCTTCAGGCTTGTGTTCCTATTATACTTTATTCTGCATCACATTCCCAAGTGCCTGGCACACGGTAGGCTATCAATAAATAATAGTGAACAAAATGAATAAAGAAAAAGATGACCTATCAGTCTCATATCTTTTCAAGAATTAATACAAGCAAATTCAGAATAAAAACTCCATATATTTATGTGGTAAAATAGAAAGAGTCTGGGATTTGGGGCCACAGACATGTGGCTTCAAATTCTAACCTCAGGTACTGATTAGTGGTTTGGCTTTGTATGTTTTTTTTTGAGACAAGGTCTTGCTCTGTTGCCCCGGCTAGAGTACAGCGGCATCAAAATAGCTCATTGCAAACTCAAGATCGTGAGCTTACGCATTTCTTTTGGCATGCACCACATCGTTTTGGAGAGACAGGGTTTTACTGTATTGCTAGGGCTGGTCTCAAACTCCTGGCATCAAGGGATCCTCCTCCCTGGGCCTTCCAAAGTGCTGGGATTACTGGTAAGAGCTGCTGTGCTGGGCTTGTACACATCTTTGACCCTCAGTCTATGTTCGGCAGGGACCTAATGATGTCTATCTCATAAAATCATCCCAAGGATGTTCTTGTTTCATAATATACCTTCGGTACTAATTTCCTTATTTTTGCCCCCATGGCCAGGATTTTAAGCATTTGAAAAATCCTAAAAGCTAGAAATAATAAGAAAATAAAAAATAAGTACTGATTAACTTTTATTCATGGAGTAGCATAGTACTTGGGTTAAACTACATGAAATTTCCAGTATTTGCAAACAGCAGCTTCATACATTTCAACCTGCTAAGAAAGATCAGGGGAAGGACCAAGTCACAGTATCCAGAGCTGTTCAACATGTAATTATTAGATGTACAAACACTCTTGGTTCTTGCAGTCACTGAGACTCATAGGCTCTGGGTGTTGATCAGTTATTTGCCAACTATATCCTAGTGGTCAAATCCAGTCACTTCCTGTTTCTATACATCAGTGGTTCTCAACCTTCCTAATATCGTGACCCTTTAATAAGTTCCTATGCGTTGCAACCCACAGGCAGATAAAGTTTTATTGGAATATAGTCACCCCATTGCTTTACATTTTGTTAGGATTAATTTGTGCTACAATGATAGAGTTGAGTCATTATGACAAATAGTAGGGTTCATAATGGAGAAACTAAATTATTTTCTATTTGGACCTTTATAGGAAAAGTCTCCTGGCCTTTCTGTGCAGATACATAGCTTAGGCACAGAAATTATTGGATAATACTTATGAGCATAAGCCCTCAGGTTACATTTTATTCTTCTCTAGTCAAGGGCTGGCTGCATCACTTCCTTTGACATAACTCAGAAGTTCCTTAACTCTCTTGATCTCACTTTTCAACCATGTGATAGACTAGCTACCTTATAAAGTTGAGAGAATTTAATATAAAAGGGGGAGGTAAGCCCTTAACACAGTGCTTTATACATGATAAGGATTAAATAAGCTGTAGTAGCTTTATGATGATCACCCATCAGTATTTCTTTCCTTTCAAGAAATAATGTATCCCATGTGAAATGATAAATGGCAAGGGATGTGCAGCCTTTGTGTCAAAGTGGTGGGGACATTGGCCATCAGGAAGGCACTTTGTCTGAAAGGAGCCACTGCCACCACACTCCAGCTGCAGTGTCCCCTGGGAATGTCACACTGGTGTTTCCAGGGCTTCTATGTTTCCAAGAGATAATGGAGATTTGGAGACTTACACCAAACCTCTCATTTTTAAATGTTGGAAACTGATTAAAAATGTTTCAAATCACTCAATGTGCCACAAACAATACAAGTAGGCTTTTCCTTGTAGGGGGGTTTGGTTTTCATGACTGATGCTTTGGCTGGGCAACAGAAAGGGGAAGAAGGAAAAGAGAAGAATTTTTTTTGGATCCGGCAAGGAAGATGGCAGATATTTGTATTGGAATTGACCTAAAATAGCTTTGCTGAGCCATAAAGATCTGTTTTGTTGAAGATTCGCTCTTTGCCCATCCACTTTTGAAGTACTGGCAAGTGTGCACCCATTTTCCTCTCCCTTTACAAACCACTACCCATGAGCTTTTCCATCTACCCGCATGTATTTTGACCTACTCTGTGAACGACACTGCATGCATGAATTAAATTGAGAAAACCCTTCAGAGCACAATGCTGTGGTCCTCTTCACACACAACTGAAAGATCTGAGATGCATCCAACCAGCTCTCCCAGACCCCCACGGTGAGCACTGGAGCAGAGGCTCAAAACACCCGCAGAGCAACACAAGCTCCACTGAGGGTTACTGGACCCCACAGCTTCAGAAAAATAAGAACTTTTAAAACCACTCATCTGGAAACATGCATTTTACCAACATTTAAAGCATCTGCTTTCAACATCTTCAGGAGAAATGAGGTCTGAGAGAGGAACACCTATGTACTTTCTGGAATATAAGTTTGTCCCATTAATGCAAGCTAAGAGGCTTATGATAACAAATATTTACTGTGGTATTTTGCACTGTGTAACCTGGCTAGGCTGAAATTTGTTTTCCAGGATCCCCTTCCCTGTGTGATTTCAAGTTATAGCTGGTCGAAAGAATAATTTGCCCATAATCTAGAAGACAGGAGTAAAGCAGTAGCACTCACTCTCTTAAATCTTTGTTTAAGTCCGGTCCAAGCTTGACCTTGACCTCCTCTGCATGGAACTCATCTTGACCGTGGGCCCGGGTCTCTGACAGTGTCCTCAGGTTTCTCAGCGGTTGGCTGGCCATGGATTCACAGATGCAGCTGCTGCATAGAGACAGCTTCTCTCAGCCCTCCCACACACTGCTCTTCACACTCCCCTTTGGGGACTGGAGGTACTTGTTTCTCAAATTTACTGGTTGGCGACTTCTTTGATTCACCATCTCTCCCTTTCAGACTTTTACTGCCTGGCTCCTTCCACAATTGAGAGAGGTCTAATTCTGATGATAAATCACTTATCCCTGATCAAGACAGCTATCTTTGACAAAAGATAAGTGACTGTTACCTTACTTGTCTCCACTTGGTTGCAAGTTCCTAAGGGGCCAGAACTAGCTTGCTCCTTTTAAAGGCTCTGGGCTGTTAGAATAGTACCTACTTAATAAATACTAACTGAATAAAGAGAATAGAATCATTAATATGATCCTCACCATCCTGTTATCTCTCCATTTTAAAATAAAAGTACAAATGTTAGTAGATCAAAAACCTAGATGACTGCCTGATATTTATTAATTATTTTAATCATTGAGTAGAAGGAATGAGTTCAGTCGAGGTGTAATGACTGACTTTTCAATTTCACTTTAATGAGTTTCCCTGAGTGCCTATGTATTGCAAAATACTAAATATTTTGCATGAAGTAATATATTGTCCCCCAAACTGACAATTGAGTTGTTATCTTTTACATAAGAAACCACTCAACCTAGAACTTTTATGAATCATTAGTAGAATAAATTCCTAGAAATAGAGTTACTACAACCGTTGTTGGGTTCATCTATAATTCCTGCACACTACCTCACTGCCCCCTGCTAAAATACTCTCCATCTACATTCTACCAATTTAGGTTACACTAACACCAGCAGTGGTTTACAATGCCTGTTTCCTTCACAGCGTGACCAGTGCTATGGATTTTTAAAGTTTTGGGGCTCTGTCAATCTGATAGGAGTACAGTGACATGCCCATGTTGTTTAAAATGAACCTCGCTTTTGAATATGCAATAGTGCCTGAAGTTCTCATTTTTGCTTCACTTCAAATCCACGTAATCAGTGAATAAAGCAGCCTCAGTCTGAGATGGGATTAACTTTATAAACCAACAAGGGACACTTAGCATTTATGTAGCACTTCAACTAATGACTGGAACTGGCTTTGGGGAAAAAAGTGCTTCTAATTTTCATAGCCCATAGGGACATTAGCTTTTACTGTCTTTGTTTTGCCATTCTTGTCTTAGGTAAGTGGAAGGTGGGGAAAGGAAGGCTCCCTTATGCAGACCATGGGTTAATTAAGATAAATAAGATAGTTCACTGATTACAGATGTCTTTTATAGTTCAATTTTAATGGTGGCTATTGTCACCAATCCTGGCCAGTGTTAGAAGAAAAAAATGTTAGTAAATTTACGATTATGGCCCCATTAATAATTTTGGAGGGGCAGAAAATAATTTTAGCTTAATTGATATTCTATATCTTGATTACAGGCTTAGTAGATGGGTGTGGAGGGATAGAAAAAATTCCTCCCAATTGTCTTTAATCAAGACAAAATTTCCCAGGAATAATAAATTGCCAACTGTAACAATAGAGGGTTATGAAAAGTCAACTTTATTAATTTTCCTATTGTATTTTTCCTGTGGCAGATTCCATTCAGGTCAGGCTTAGGTTTCTATGTTTTAAGTTTTTAGTACTGACACTAATCCCTCAAATTGTAATCAAGGCTTAAAACAAGAATATGATGATATGAAATTATTTACAATTATCATTTTTAGTTGTTTTTCCTTCATGTGGTGGTGAGACAAAAACTAGGATATTGTCGAGCATGGCTCATGGGAACACACGTGTCTGTGGACAGGTCCCTTTCCTGGGTCTCTACTCCGAGTGCTTGCTGAGCAGTGAGGGAGGTGGGAGAGGACCAATCAGGAGAGGGGAGGGTGGAGCCTGACAGACCAGCTGCGCACCAATGAACCTGCTTAATTTTCACTACCTTCTCTTTGCCATCTCATCTTCTCCCTACAAAGCCAACTCTGTAATTCTCTACTCCAAACATCAGCAAAATAACTCTATTCTAATAGAGATGACTTATAATATATTTTCACTCTTACAAGTGGTTCTCTTCCCTTATGAATTTGTAGTAAAAACTTCTAGGCCAGGGAGAAGGCAGCTAAACCAGGTCAGGACCTGCCTCGATGTGCTTTGCTTTCCTAAGAAAGTATGGGAACTGAGTTGTGCGTGATAAATGGCATTGGGCTAGTCCCGTGGTTCTCAGTATTGGGGTATGTTTAGGGGGACAGATGCTGCAGAATCCATTAGCAATATATGGGCACATTTTGGTTGTCATAACTTAAGGAGAAGGGTGCTACAGGTACCTAATGAGCTGAGGCCAGGCATCCTGCTAACCTTCTTACAATACATAGTAAAATTTCTTCACTACAAAACTTATCATGCCCAATATTCAACAGTGCTGAATTAAGAAACCCCACAGCAGCTCATCTAAGCAAAGGGTTACATTCCTATGATAGAAGGTGGTTAGAAAGAAGCCTCCAGAATAAGTATCTGGGGATAAGAATATTTAGAGACTGACTTTCTGCTGCATGTCCTTTTTGAAAGAGAAGTTCAAAATGAGATTTTCAGCTTTTTGAATTGTTGTTTAGTTAACCAACATATTTGAGTATTTAAAATGCACTCGGGGCAAATTGGAAAAAAATGCCCCAGGATCCTTATTTTTGAAGAACTTATAGTTATGTCTTTACGGGAATCAGATGGGCATCTTTAGTAGATCCAAGAGAGTTCTAGAACATGACGTGAGTAAAAGCCAGCTCATTACTAGGGCCCAATATTCTCCACAGCCTTTTCAGAAAGATACAGAATTTCCCCAAAGTTACATGGCAAAAGACCGAACATTCTTTCAGGCACCCCAACTATGCAAAATGTAGCCAGGAAAAGGCATAAGATAATGTAATACAAATTATAATCTTTCACTAAATTAAACCTTAAACCTGTTTTCCTCATTCAATGATTTGTTAAACATCTTTGACATCATTATTATGAAAAGATCCTAAGTATAGTTTTAAGCCAAAACCAAACCTATAAAATATGGAATTAAATATTGATATGTCTAACACTCCTGCTTTGATTACAAATCCCAGAATTTCATTTCCAATCTAGTTTAAGGGGCATTTTTAAAAGGCAGTAGAAATTGCGATAGGGATATGATTTTAAAATATATATAATCTTCAGCTAGAGCTGCTGCCTTTCACATGTGTAAGGGGAAAAGACAAAATCACACGTTGAACAATACAATATTTTTCCTCTCTCCGATCTTTCTCCTTCTTGCACAGGCGCAAGCAGAAGATAATGATAATTATTTTCCAGTAACATAATAATAGAAAAGGTATTGACCAGCAATACAATCTACTTGATCACCCTGCATGACTCCATTCTAGCACTGAAAGCTCAATTTGATGGCATGAGATATCTGTCTCTCAGAGGAATAAAAGGCTTTCCAACTGCACTGTAACTGAAGGATGTGATTCATCTTGCCTGACACCATGTTCTGTGCGTCCCCAAATTCCGTGGCCCTGTCTCATATATCATCAAGCAGATATTTTTGCTCTGGTGTGATTTCTTGGGTCCAGCATTTCTATGGAAGCTAAATGCAACTAAAGGATTTCTGACTTCTCCTCTGTCCCATGTTAATTTCCTTTTCCCATTTGGATGAAATAGTAGCCTGACCCTCATTGCCCATTCTTAAGATGAAAAGCGGCACTGGTGTGCCACACATGACTTATTCACTGGTTTATGGACCCAGATCTCTCAAAGGATTATCTTTTACACACAAGGTATCCTGGAATGCTAAATGGCACTTCGGGGTGTCAGCGAAGAGGGTGAGAGATGAGTCAGAATCACATGGAGGAAAAGAAACTCCCCACTGGCCACACATTTGAAAAAGCTAAAGCAGCTCAGCGGTGAAGACCTAGGAAAAGGCTCCCATGGACCATTTTTCCATAAACGAAACTTGGAAATATTTTCCACTTAGAATTTATTCCCAGGTCACTAGTTTTGAAGTAGTTATGCAAATCAGAGTTGGGCGAAGCTCAAGACCCATTCATCTAATTTATTTATCCTTGGAGTTTGTCTCATGCCAGAGGTTCCTGCTTTCTAAGAAGAGGACACTTAGCAGTCATTTGACTTGTAGGTTCCTCAACGCTGGCCTGTGATTTTATGAGCGTTGGAAGGATGTTAGTGGGAAGAGTCCAGGGTGACAGAAGGGTTGTGATTCAGCCTCTGTTTCTGATTGGCAGCATGCCTTTACCAGGACAGTTTCCTCCTCTGGAAAATGCCTGCTTTAAAAGTATATAAAGTGTCCATGCCCAGACTGGCTCCATCTGCCTATAATAGGTCCTAAAGAGAAATCAGACAACTCTACATAACAGGCAGAATTTTGCCAGGGAGCCCACCTAAGGATGCACCCTCTGGGACTTGACTTTGCAGGAGAAGGAATAACCTGTCCCTAGGATGGTGGTGAGACGTGTCTGGGCTCTCCTGCACCAGTGCCAGACAGGTGGGTGGGCTAGATCTTTGGGGGAGAAAGAAGGCGGTTGGGGGATGGCAAGGTCAGTCATGTTTGGTAAGTTAAAAATCCCAGAATGTGCTGAGTAAAACCCATCTCTGTAGCAGGCTTTCTCCAGAAAACTTCAGGTTATCCTCTCTCCTTAGCTTTTCTAGAAAGCTGTAAGACTTCCTCAGCATTTCGTGACAGGTTTTCAATGTTCCCTTCGGTACAGGGAGAGGCGGGACATCCATAGCTTTCCCTTCTGCATAAATGATCCCCCTTCCCCAACTACATTTTATTCTAACAGACTAGAAACCACCCACTCATCCTTTCCCATCGCCCTTTCTTCCTCTTTGGAAATGTACTCTGTACCCACCATTGATGTGTTATTATCAGACTAATACTTTTCTCTCCTTAATTCCAAACAGAGCAATCCAAGTCTGTCATTTCAAAAATTACATTTTGGTAATTATTCTGCCTCTTGCAAAACCCCATCTCCTGAATTTGTAATGGATTTGGGTGATACCCCGGAATTTGCATTTCTAGTTAGTTCCCAAGTGATGTTGAAGATGTTGGTACAGGGATGTTGCCATAAAGAACCACTGGCATAAAGAGATGGAAACACGAGAGAAACCCTGACTCCCGTGCATTTCACATGGCAGAGCTTCCCATTAGCTAGCCAACAGCAGAATCCCATGGAGGGTTTGAAACACAGATTGCTGGGCCCCATTCCCAAAGATTCACTTAGATCTCAGCAAGGGCCTAAGAAGTGTATTTTGAATAAATTTCCATGTAACACTGATGGGATCAAGCCCAGGGAATGCTTCTTTAAAAAACACTGGGGTGAGGATTGTACCACAAAGCAGGTGGGGCAAACCAACAAGCTATACACTGGTTATTTTTATTTCTTGATAATGATATGTAGACTAGAACCATTTCTAGACAGTTCTGAAAGAATCTTTATAAAAGAGTTTGAAAATACCCATGAGCCAATAAAGACTTGTTTTATTCAGTGGAGGTCTTAAATGCACAACACCCCCCCATTTTTATTTTTAAGTGGCCTGTTCAAAAGCACAGCAATCAGGCCCCCTGCCATGATGCAGTCAAATCATAAAGCATTCACTGAGCCTTAACTACTGAACTGAAAGTAGGTTGCCTCTGGGGTTCCTGAATCTAATATAGTTTACATACCTTGCTGCTAAGCCAGATGCACATTGAAATGGGGTACTTGGAACTTCCTCTGTGGATCATAAGAAAAAAAGCACATTTTGATAGAAATGATAGAACATATAGTATATATTCCAGATAGTATATATTCTGTGTGTGTGTGGGGGGGGGGGCTGCATCATATGTGGGGAACAGACGCATACCTTAGTTGTGGGTATTTTTCTAAATCACCTTTTAGTGACAGAAAAATTTTTAAAAGCTTGGCAATTATGTGATACAGTAAGTGACAGAAAGAGTTGAATGTCTCCTGAGAAAGCATACATGGAGGATGTACGTTAGCAGAAGAAACTGGGATCAGAGAGTCTATGTCATGCCCCAAATCACCTGGTCTATTTGGAAAAAACTAGGATAGGAATTCCGGTCACCTGGCCCCAGGGTTCACTCCGCCCATCATGCCTCATAGACTCACTGCCCGTCCAAATGAGCTACCTCTTCCAAGTTCTCCACCTCTTCTCTCATTTATTAATTTTATATTCTCCCTGCTTATTTTTTTCCAAATCCTGCCAGTCATCTGTCCAATGGATCATCCCTCTATAAGTCCTAAAGAAGATGTCTTACTCTTGCACCTCTAGTAACAGAATTCTACCTAAGGGCTACAAGACTCAGTATTTGGGGTCTCAACAGTATGAACTGTTGAGAGTCCATTGTTAAGTTTTCAAACATTTTGCACGTTGATTCTTAAATTCAGTCATTATTAAAAATTAAATTCTATAAATGTATAATAAGTGATAAAAGAAAAAAACTAAAAGCTCTAAAATGAAAAAAACTAAAAACTAAAAAACTAAAACTAAAAAAACCAAAAAACTAATATTTTTTTCCTATTTTACTATTACCTGTGTCATTGGGGTTATTTATATCTGCTGTATCTGAATATGGAATTGCTACAAAAGGCTATGCTTATTGCTCCTATCTTTACAAGTCCATGTTTAGCGATGTCATGTTGGTGACCTAGAATCATCCATGTATTTACACCACAAAAACTGGGAAAAGGCTACAAATGAGGATTCTTGTCTTGGAGAGATGCTTTTAAATATGTACCAGCTAACTTGTTATGGGCTGAATTGTGCACCACACCAAATTGTATATTGAAGTTCTGTGACTGTATTTGGAATTAGGGCCATTAAAGAAGTAATTAAGATTAAATGAAGTCATGAGGAGACCCTAATCCAACCCAAGTGGTATCTCTATAATAGAAAATTTGGATATAGGAAGGGACAACAGGGATGTGAGTGCATGGCAAGACCTTCTGAGGACACAGCAAGTTGGGGGTCATCTGCAAGCCAAGAAGAGAAGCCTCTGAAAACACCAAACTTGCTACCCTCTTCACTTTGACTTGGAGCCTTCAAACTCGGAAAAAAAACTTCCTGTAGTTTTAGCCACCCAGTCTATAGTGCAGCTCTAACAGACTAATGTACCACTATATTTGAAACTCTATGCATAGGTCTAAAATCCTTTATTTCTAGGTTTTCTAACTCCCTTTCATCATATTTTATAAGTCTATGCAAAAGTACAGATATCTGAGGAGGTCTGCTAAATTTTTAAGGATAGGGGAGTAAGGGTGATTTCTTATAAGAATTAAAATTTGCTGATTTCATCTAACACAAAGTATTATTTTTTTCAAGGTCTTTAAAGTATAACAGTGGTGCTTTAATAGGGATTGCATTAAAA
>CAUYON010014471.1:0-19846 GCA_963573935.1 Arctocebus calabarensis | reverse complement strand
AGAATGGAGAAGCATGAATCCCAGGTACTCAGTTTTGATATGAGGACAATTAATGACATGATGGGGGTGGGGTAAGGGGACAGCAGAGACAGAAAGAATGAGGGAAGGGTGGGGAAAGGAAGAGCAGAGAGAGGGAAGGAGTGAGGGGGGTGGGGTCTTGGTGTGTGCCACACCTTTGGGGGATAAAACAGGATTGTAAGAGGGACTTTACCCAACAAATGCAATTGGTGTAACCTGGTTTCTTGTACCCTCAAAGAATCCCCAACAATAACAAAAAAAAAAATTTGGTTGTGTTTTTTAACCATGTCATATGATTTCACAGTTCCCAGGAGTGGGCGACTCAGGGGCACCGTGACACGGGTGATTGCTTCCAAAAGTAACAGAGGTTTGCAGTGAATGAGCCTTCTATGTGTGGGCAGAAGGGTGGCCTAGCTGGGAGGACCACAGATTTAATGGTGAGTTACTATCCACAACGTCCTCCATGAGACCCAGGAAGACCACGTCCAGCTATGCCAAGAGCGCTCACCTTTCCCCCCGTGCCAGGCCCGTTGCGGTCTGGTGGTTACCTGTCCCACTATTGCTTGCAGCAACTGTGATTTCAGCAAATGGGTCTTAGCACTTTCGCCACTAAATAGACATATGATCGCGACTGGCAGAAAAAGAAGCTCGCTAACTTATCTGCGAGGATAAAAACTGTGCTAAATAGATGCATCAGGTCATTAAGGAAATATAGAATCTCAGAGGAGGTAAGAAGCATAGAGGTCTCTTTGTCTAACTCCCATCTATTTTGGGAATCTCTTCCATGGGATTGAGAATGGGTGGTTCAACCTCATCATTACCTTATCAGTGGGAGGAAAGCAGACTGATCTGGGCTTCGCTTTCTGCTTCAGGGTCAGCCCTAGGCGAATCTGTTAATTAGGCTAAATTTGGCCTGCTTAGATAGTCTGTGCTTTCCTACTCTGCGGGCTCTTCCCTCCCTACACCAGGCCACGCTCCCCATACCCTTAGGCAACACCAGATAAAGGACTCTCCAGCCCCAGCCTGCACAGTGCTCACTCCAACTCATGCCCCGTCTCTCCCGAGCTCTGCCTCCCCCTTGGTGTGAGCAGAGAAATGCACAGAGTCTCACACTGGAAGGTGCTGCCTGGTCCAAAAGACTGGCTCCAATTGTCAGCAAACCCAATTCATTAAGTTAGTTTGGGTTTGGGGGGAGGGTATCAGTGGTGGGGTAACAGGACTTGATGTTTTCTCAAAAATAACAACATCAGCAATTAAATCAGTACTTATCGAGAGTCCACATTGTAAAACATTATTGTCTTTCTTTTTTCCGTATGTCAACTCTCTCTTCCGGGTTGGTTAATATTTGCTGCATTATCAAACTACCGTAAAACTTTGTGATCTTTGTTTTCAGTTTATGATTCTGTGTCTACGCTGGGCTCTTTCTCTAGTGTGGGTTGTCTTGACTGATCTGGGCTGCGCTCTTCCCTCTGTCTGCAGTTACGTGGTGGAGATGACTCCAGATTGGTCAGACTCATGACCCAGGGCTTAGCAGGCTATCAGTAGGGCAACTAAGCTCCTGTTGTGTGGCCTGTCATCCTCCAGCAGGTCAGCTCAGGCATGAGCTGGTCCCAGGATTCTAAGCAACAAAAGACAAAGCCCAACATCCAGGTGCCTTTCCATGTTGCTATCTGTATCACCTTCACTAAGGTCCTGCTGGTCAATGCAAGTCACATAGGATGGGTGTCCATGCCATGGAGGGAAGAGCTTCTCTTCTACACAGTCTGCCATTTACACAATTTACCATACCTTCCCCAAACTTTACAGTTATTATTTCCATCTTATAGAGGAAAAATATGAGACTTAGAAAAGAAACATAACATCCTAAATAAAGGTTAAGATAATAAACCTAGTTGTGTAGGATTCCAACTATATAATTTAGATACCAAAACTATAAATATAGTAATAAATAAAAATAAAATATGTTGAGATGAACATAAATGTATTAAAGTATACACAGATACAGACATAGTGGGGATGTACATACACATACCACACACACACACACACACCCGGGCCAGTACGCCTAGATATATTTCCAAGCTCTGTCTACTGACAGCTTCTAGAAGCAGTGATACCCTAGCAGTAATGAGCACATTTGGCACCCAGATCTTGGCGCTTAAAATGATTCTTCAATAAAAGGAACCAGAGAGTTAATTAATTCTGAGATGGGTGCAGGAGAATACAAGATAAGCCTGTAGCATTTTGCAGTGTTCAAAAGTAAGGAAAGACTCAAAAATGAACAGAGCATGTCAAAAGGGCACAGGATCCACCCTGAAAGAGCTCCCACTGGCTAAAGCTGGAACAATCTGAAAAAATAAATATATTACATTATTGTTGTTTTATGACCTATAGAATAAAACAAATTCGCCTGTATCCACGCTGCTATAAATGAAGACATAATTAAATTCAGAAATAAGAAGAAAAGACAGCCTTCCATGTAGGAGAATTCCAGTTAGTAAACACATTATTAAAGGCATGAAGGCAACAGAAGATCACTGTTAGAAAACTACAATGTGAAAGGTTGCAGGCAAGACCCACTTGGAGGCTAAAGTTAACGGGTAAGAATCTGAGAAGAAATTGTCTCAAAGTACTTCCTCCAAGTACTTACTAACTCAAAGGGAAAAGTAATAACTTTACAGTAGAGGAATCAGAGAGATACCACTTTAACCAAGAGATCAAGGTTAATATCGCCAGTGACAAGATACCTTCGCTCGATGTGTCCTCTGATTTGATGGCCTCCGAAGGCCACATCACTTGTGTATCTTCATGCCAAAAATGCACGCCCTTAATCTAACCAGGAGAAGATGTCAGACAAACCTAAGTTAAGGGCATTCTGTAAAATAACTAGAACAACCAAAACTACACAAAATTTTCAAGATTATAAAATAATGATGACGAAGATGGAAAAACTAAAGAGGACCAGGCCAGAGGAATCTAGAGAAATAGGACCATCAGTGCGAGGTGGAACCTGGATTGGAACCCGGGACCATAAGGGATGGAGAAGAAACACCATCAAATTCCATTAAAATCCATTGGTTAGTTATAGTCTGAGTCTAGCCAATAGCACTGTATCAAAAATGTACCATGTTAGCAGTAAAGAAAGCTGGGTGAAGGACCCACGGGAACTCTCTGGACTATTTTTGTGCCTTTTATCTAAGTCAAAATTTATTTCAAAATTAAAAATTAAAAAAAAAAAAAAAACAACTCTTCACAAGGTCATACAGTTCCTGGTGGCCTACTCAAGCCCAGTGTTTCTGGACTGAGAAGTCTACTCTGCCAGCTTTCCACATGAGCTCCATGCAGACTGCTTCCCAGAATTGGCCAGGACTGAACTAGGCCACCCCTTGCAAATGCATCATTTTATGGGAGAAGCTGATGATACAATTAGGCATAAACCCATTTGCCTTAAATAGGGAAAACGAGGCACAGGCTCGTTAAAACTCCGAGAACACCTACTCTCAGCTCCGTGTCCTAACTGCCCAGATACTCCAGGTTATAATGTCATTTCTTGATTCTCCACAACTCGGTGAAATTCGTACAGGGCTACACATCTCAACCTTCAACCATTTAGTCACTTACAATGAGTGTCTGGAAGGCCATCCTTCCGGAAATATTAGTTACCTTGTCCATTACTTAATCATAGCTTGGAGTTATTTTTGGCCTTGTGGAGGCTGACTATAAATTATGGGCTTCAGTGGAGCAAAGCCACACGTAGCAAATTATATGGTATGGGAAAAACCCTTGCTTTGGGGGTTAGGGTGGGGAGAAATTATATATTTCTTTAAAAATATGTTTTATAAAATATTATATTAAGCCTATAAAACCGAATCCATGAATATATTTTGTGGCCTTTAGGACATATTTGATAATGGACTCAAATCTCTGGGCCACCCCTAAACAAGGACTGGCATGGAGAGATTCTAATTTGAATTCGCGTCCGCAGACAGCCACGGTCCATGAATTTCTACACACGAACAAGACAGGAAAGGTGAGAAAGCTCGTTGTTCTTTGCCCATGATGCAGTAAATAAATTAACCATACAGTCTAAAGTTTAATTTTAAACAGTCGTAGCAGACGCATAGGCAGTATTTTCTCCTAGGTATATTAATGGATTCCTTTTTTTGTTTTTAAATCGAAAAAAAGAAGTCCATAGCAATAACCTCAGTATTTGATTTTTTTTGGTTGCAGTCATCATTGTTGTTTGGCGGGCCCGGGCTGGATTCAAACCCACCTGCTCAGGTGTATGTGGCTGGCGCCTTAGCCCGTTGAGCCAGAGGCACCGAGCCCAGTATTTGATTTTTTAAAAAGCAAGACAAGATGGTATAAGAACGCAGGGCTGTTAGATGGGAGGAGACGATGACTCTTTGGAATGAAAGTTTTCCATCTGTGCATACAGCTGCCACGCGCTTCGCTGCCTTGTGTCTGCATGGCTGGACACAGTGTTTCAGGCTGGCCACGCAGGTTACACTTCCTGCCTCTAATAGACCTGGCTTTGTTGTCCCATCGCCAGACATCCTGAGACTCAACCACCACCAGCTCTGGCCTCTTTAGTCTCTGGTCGTCCCTGGTGAGCTAGAGTGAGGTCACCGGGTCAGCTCACACGGTGACATTGTTAGCCTGGGCCGTGGCCACCTCCGGCCAGGTACGAGTATATGAGACTGCAAAAAGAGCGCAGTGTTGGGGCTCTAAGACGACTCTTAGAAGGCAGCCAGTTCCCCGGCTTAAAAGTCTGCAAAATCCTCCTTTGAAAACGTATGTTTTAATTTGAGGATATTAATTGCATGGAAATTCTTTGACTCTGTGATTTATAACCCCGCCAGAATTCTCCGGGCTTCCCCTCCATATGTGCCGTTGCCATTTTCCCTTTTGTATACCTATCATCTCCCATTGTTTATCTTCCCTGATTGATGTTCAGGCCTGGGATGTTTTCTATTATGAGATTCATAATTATCACTGGTAGTAGAGAAGCCTTCCCTATTATCTTCAGCAAGACTGCCCAAATTATTCATTGTAGCCCACTGGTACCACGCTGCAGGAAAATAAGAATTTATTTCCCATCCCAGGCATATGGTAGATAAGAGGATGTATTTATTTCTCCATGTTTCAAAAGGATTAAGCTTCGAAAAAATAAATATCACTTAGGCTGTCAGTAAGCAGAACTTTATGATTCTGAGTTTAGAGGGCCTCTCTTGGGCTAAGAAGAGCAACTCTCAACTCCAGTTTTAGAGAGGGGATGATAAGGGGATGGGGGATCAATGATAGTTTTACTTGGCTGAATAAATGAATGCTATATATTTCAGCCATTATATTGGTCTACAGGGCACCCACCGTCACCTTGGACCCCAGCGTTAAATAACGTACTGGCTTATTTATAAAAATGTTACCGAATTCCAACAGTCCTTGACCCCTGGCTATTCTGAGAGCACGTTGAATACATCATCTGGGTTTTGCCTAATTACACATAATTAGGAAATGTAATTACGCTTTTCAGTGTTGTTCTGCCATTAGGAACTGAGTGGACAGCTGAAATACTAGTAAGAATCCAGCGCTGCAGAGAAAACAAATTAAAAATATGAGCCAACCTCTAAAAATAGGGATTGCACTGAAGGTTAGTAAATCAAACTTATAAGAAAAGCATAATAAAAAAATTGCTCTTGGCTCTGGCTAAATATTTGATGCCACAGTCATGCTGGCTGTCTTTGTATGGAGGACTTACTTAATGATAGACCATTTGCATCCATCCGTGCTGAGCCAGGGAGAGGGAATGAATTATTTTGTTCCTCAATTACTTTGATTTGCTCGCTTTTTCACATACTTTTGCCATTTTAGTCTTACTTCCTGCTTTACCCCGGATTCCCGCTCTCCCTGAGATCCTGGTCGCTCTACGGCACAGAATCACATTTCATCCCTGGTCTGTTGCAGGCAGAGGCTGCCGATGCCCCAAGTCCAGGCAGAGCTGACAGTTAACCTCGCCCTCTGAGCTGGGCTTCTGCATCTTCGCAGGGAAGGACACAGCAGTTGTCTTTGTAAGTTGACAAATAGCCACTACAATTCACGTTTCCCAAATGTGATTGAATATCACGCCGAACAGGGCGGCTTCACCACCCGAAAAGGTAAGAATTTCACAGCGACCAGAAAGGTTACATTGCTCCAAAGAAAAGTAAAAGTTCATGAAAAATCTGGAATTGGAAGCCTTCTATGTTCTGATCCTAGCTCTTGTGTTTATTGAATTTTCCTCTACCGTGATAGTAGCTGACAGTAATAAAGTAACACACTCCATTAAATGCACTATTTATGGAAACATTTTTATAGTGCCAAAAGAAAAAAAAAATTAAAAAGAGGAACGATTGCCAGAAGCAAAGACCCAAACATTAGTGTAATGTTTGCAGCACTTATAGCATAAGAGCCAGCCCTGTTGAAAACTACCTGTACCTGCCAATCCTGTGGGCGGTGTGTGTGTGTGTACATGTGCATGCTCCCACATTTTACTCAATTAGGTTTCTATTCCATACGTCTTTCTGTCTTGTAGAGTGAATACTTTCTTTTAAGCCTGGCATCTTCCTCCCGGTGTATTTTATATACACCATTTTCCATCATCTTAGATCCTGACCCACGTCTTTCCAACTTTGGCTTCCCTCTCTCCAATTTTGACCTGTGGAAGCTGTTTAGAATCAGGTTTCCCCTAGATTATTTTATGAGATATACTGCTCATGTCTCTAATCTTGGTTCAAAGGCTTCCAATGTCAACTAGGACGCTCCCAGGCCCCATGAAGGGGAGATGTTGATTACTGTCTGAGTTTATAGCCTGACTCCTCTATTCCTTCTCTCCGTCAGAAGAGATGAGTTCTCCAACCTGCCTGCCAACCTGCCTGGCTAATTAGATTGGTGCTGATCAAGCCCAGCAATCCAAGACCCTCTTTTTAAAAGAAATATTCTAGGGGCACCTGTAGGTTTTTGGTTAGGGTACTACCACATGCTCTGGAGCTGGTGAGTTCGAGCCCAGCCTGGGCCTGCTAAAAAAAAAAAAAAAAAAAAAAAAATATATATATATATATATATATATTATAACCTCTTATTAATATCTTGAAATGGAACTGATCAATATTATAACCTACCTACATACATAATTAACAAAAAAAGTAATACAATGTCCTAATTATAAAAGAAAAACAGAAAAAAATAACATAGGATAAATTTTCATAGGTAACTGCTTCAAAAGGATTACACCAAAAGTCCATAATGAAATAGTCCAATGCTGGCACCTTATGGGTTGGGCATCAAGGAACATAAGACGAAATTCACCAGAATTTTGTTGATAGAGTCTCATAATACTTAATATTTTGAAAGGAGGACTAAATATGTTTTTATAAAGACAATATATGGAAAAGCCAGCTCTGTGAAAATTAGAAATGAAACAAAATAAAAAACAGCCATTCTGAGTGTAGCATTTGCCAATTTCCATGGTGTAAATACTCTCTCTGTGGGGCCCATTTCAAGCTATAAACATGACATCACTGAATGCAAAATTAGAAAGAAGTAGGCAAAATCTGTTTTCATGAAATGCTGAGGGCAGCTCCGGTTCACAACTGCTTAATCACATTATGGTGATTTAACTAAGACCAGCACGGCATGACTTTTCTTTTTCTTTTCTTTCTTTTTTTTTGCTTTTGCACGATTTTTCAAGGCTATGAGCAAAACTCAATACAATTTTCTCTTGCTTTAGAACAACCTTGCATTTCTGGAAGACTCCGTGCACAGTGTGTTTCTGTGTAAACTAGAGTAAGTTCTGGGCTCAGATCACCTTGAAGGTTTTTTTGTGACGTTCACATCCAGTGGCCCAAGTACATGTTACCGGATGTGGATAATTCTTTGCTCTATTGTACTGTATTTCACAGAATGGACACACAGACCCCACCCACCAAGTTCCAGAGCCCAACAAAGTGCCTTCACCAATTTCCAGAATGCCCCCTAGCTGGCGGTATTGCCTCTGCTGAGAACTGCATCGGATGTGTGCTCCTCCCAGTGTGGCAGGTGGGTCGCCGACACTGCCTGTGCTTATAGGAACCAGAATCTCAGGCCCCACCTGGACCTACTGAACCAGAATCTGCATTTAACAAGACCCCTGGGGCCTGAGAGCTGGGTAGGCACATGTCTGATGGGGAAACACTGGGTTAGATAGTGAGCTTGGATTCCGACCTACTGACTGTCCAGGAGTCCTGCTTAATGCTGGTATCAACAATTGTTTTGAGTAGCTCCACAGATACTCTAAGTAACAATCCTTACCTTATAGTGGTGCCGTGCCACACCATCACCCCTCTTCCTTCTACCTGCAGAGCCACAAGGACTTTTGCAGCGACTATTTGTGGGACTACTGAATTTGTCGACTATAGACATATTGAGCCCTTACCATGTTTTATGCCTTAAACCTTCCATCCCTGAATCCACCCAACAATCTTTGAAATAAGAATAAGACGTGAATAAAACCAAGGCACAGAGAGGTTCAGGGCTTCATTCATTGTCACAGAGTTAGGAAAGTGCACAGTCAGGAGTAGTGATGTTCATTATTTTATATTAAAAATTATTGTATAAGCACACCATGCTGGCAGGCACCGCCCCCATGGGTTCCTCCCGTCCCATCATGATGACAACATACTCTTACACACAGCTTTGTGAGTAAAGTATGTGTTCACATGTTTCATGTGATCTTCCCAAACCCAGCAACTCACTCACTCTCCTGAAAGACAAAGAAACTGAGCC
The DNA here is from genome assembly GCA_963573935.1 of Arctocebus calabarensis. NCBI lineage: Eukaryota > Metazoa > Chordata > Mammalia > Primates > Lorisidae > Arctocebus > Arctocebus calabarensis. The sequence goes on along the minus strand of CAUYON010014471.1, from coordinate 11,029 downwards.
TCAGGGAGGGAAGGGAATGAGGCATTAGGAAAATGAAGCAACGTGCCCACGTCGCTAGCAAATAACTGGTATAATAGAAAGAAAATGTAGAATTTGTGCTCTTAATTTTCCCAAGGTTTAGCTGGTGCCTTGGTTAGGAAGTCACTGGAAACAGAGGCACTTGGAGAAATCATCTCCATAGCACAGCAGGGCAGTTCTGAGAGCTGGGCTCTTCAAGGTGCCCCAACCCGTTCCTCAGTCCCAATATATTGTCCCCAACCAAGCATGTCATTTGGCAAGAACATCAACTAGGGATGTGTTTTCCAAACCTGATATGCCATGCAACCTGACCTTATGCTACTCCCCACTTCTCCCCAACCCCACAACTTTGAGAACTTGGAGAAATTAAAATGAAAAAATCAGCATGTAGTGACAATCTGGGATGTCGTGCAACTAACAGAAACAAGTGATGTAACAGTCACTGCAAAATCTTAACACCTTTTAGCATAGGAGGGGGACAGAGGTCGAAGCTCTGCACATAAAAGGCATCCATTCCGTAGCCATGGTGATGGGCATGGGCTTCTAGGAAGGGGATCTTACACGTGAAGTCAAACCAGCAAGACATCAGCCCGGCTTCCGACCTGAGCATATGCAAAGGTTGAATGTAACCAAATCAGCAGATAGTCAGTTGTAACTACATTTTAAAATCTTTCCCTTTTAGATGTATGAATATGAGAGAGAGAGAGAGAGAAAGAGAAGGAAGGAGGGAGGAAGAGAATATACATTAAAATAGAAACCGATATTCTCTCTGGGTGGGGACTTCACGGGTGTTTTAAATGTACTTGGTCATTTCCATGACCCCGCCACTGCAAATATTTACTAGTTCTTTGTTCTCTTAACTAAATATTTTGTCTTGAGAGAATGGTAGATTCCAAGGCAGTTGTAAGAAAAACTCTTGACTCAGTTTCCCTAGTGGTAATAGCAAACGAAACTCGAGTACAATATCATAACCCGGAAATGGACACGGATGCGGTCAAGGGACAACACTTCCATCCCCACCCGGGTCCCTGGATTACAGCCACTCTGCTTCCCTCTCACCTCTGGCCGTCCCCAGTCCCTGGCCACCACTGATCTGCTTCTATCCTTTCCTCATTTTGAGAATGTTATAGAAATAGAATCCTACAGTATGTAACCCTTCGGGATTGGCTCTTTCATTCTGTTATTGTTCCTTTTGCAGCCAAAGAGAATGCTGTATTTGTGTGTGTGCGTGCAAAGCCTCACCGTTTTAAGACTCAACTGTGTCTTGAGCGCTCTGGAAATCCATCTATGGGAGCTCCTAAAGTCTCCTCTTCTGAATCAGCTCTTGGACCCTCCTGCGTCTGGGCAGTACCTCTGGCCTCTCCTTGCTGAGTGCTGCCCTCAACTCACAGTTCACTGTAATTCTGCAAAAGCTAAAAATTAAGATGCTCGCCTTTCCTAAGATGCTCTGCTTCGCCACCTGGGTACCATCAAGGCGCAGCCTCCACACCGCTCCCTCTCCTGCAGTCCTCCACTTCACACCGCCCACAGGACAGGAAGGCCACCATCCAAAGGACAGCAGGACAGCAAAGCACAGGGAAGCTCTCAGCCACCAGCCGACCCCATAATCCCAGACGCACAAAGACACACGGCCAACAGGACTCTGCCTTCTGTTATCATTCTGCTAGTCTTTCTTTTTTTTTTAATTTAATTTTTGTTATATCATAACTATATACATTTATGAGGTACAATATGATGATTTGATATACTTATGTGAAAAGCTTAATTCAAACCGATTAACATAACCATCACCTCGCTTACTTATTTTTTGTGCTAAGACATTTATAATACACTTGTAGCTGTTTTGAAATGTCCCCTTGCATTGTGCACATTAGGTGAGCTCCCACCAAATGTCCTCCCGCCACTTGCCCTGTCCCCTCCTTATCCCTCTCCCCCCCCCTTCCTGGACTATATTTGTGATTTTTCATTCATAGGAATGTGGAAGTGATTATATGTTGGTTTCATCATAGTATTGAGTACACTGGATACTTTTTTTTCCATTCTTGAGCTACTTTACTAAGAAGAATATGTTCCAACTCCATGTAGGAAAACACAAGATGTAAAGAAATACAATTCAGAATTTGGATGGCAAATAAGATGAATGGAGGAAAAGATGGAGACAGAAATTCACTACTCCTTCTTAACATAAGAATAGCATAGTGAGAGAAAAAGACCTTTGGAGCCAGGGGGAGAGAGTGTCCTCCTTCAAGATTTCTGCATCCTTGAGCAAGTTGCTGAGACTTCATTTTCTTACCCATAAAATGGGGACAATAACATTTGCCTCTATATTTCGTGATAGTTCCAGGCAGGATGATTATGAAAATTAAGTAAAATTAGTATAAGACTACTAAAACCAGGCCCAGAGTAAATATTGATATGTGGAGGCTAATATTATACAGATTATCCAGTTGAAGTAATAAACATAAATTCACCTTGGGAATTTTCACTCTGGTTTCTAATCACTCAATCGTTTGTGCCTCTCTTTCTTGTTAGCTTCACCAAGAGAGGGTTTCTAGGCAAGAACCCACACACATGCCTCAGACAGAAGGAAGAGGTCTGTGTTAAATCTCCAATCTTGTGTTGCTGGAGAAAAAAAAAAAAAAAAAAGCAAGCGTTTCTCATTCCTGAGATGTGTTTGGGCTTTGAGTGATGTCAAAGGCCTTTGAACAAGCCTCACAAATGACATCCATATTTGTCCATTTTTGACTTAAATTGCTTTTGGTTCAACCACCGCCGTGAATTGCTTTGATGCAGTATCACAGAGAGTGACACAAAACGCAGAGGAAGAAGCCAGTTGCTGGCACGGATTAGGAAATAAAGGAGTCACTGCCTCGTTCGCTTCTCTAAGTGTTGGAAGAAATGAAAATGAAGCTCGCAGTGAAAGGTAATCTCCATGAACCGTGATAAGAGCAAGTGACATTTTACACAGCTCAAGTCTTCCGGTTCAGCCTAGCAGTTAGGCTAAAAGCCATTTACATATCACTAACCATTTTTTAAGTTTCCATGTGCAGTTTTTTTTCTTCTCCTCTCTCGCTGGGTAGCCGAGTACAGTTGGCACTTCTGGAATTTCTCGTTACCATAATCTGGACCCTCATTTCTATTTCTAGGATGAAGCAGCAGCGTCTGTGTTCCAGAGAACGACCTCCCTCCTCTCCCGTTTCTCTCTTCTCCTGAACTTCACCTTCCTTTCCTCATCTCACTCTGCTCACCCCTGATTCTAGAAAATAAAAAGTTCTTGGCTAAAGCCTACCTACCGCCTGGCTCTTTAAACTAAGAAATGCTATTGCCTCTCAGGCCTATGATCAGGAATCCAAACCACTGGGCCTTTGGATTTCTAGAATAAGGAGACCTGAATTTAGATCACAAATCCTGGGGTCGAGACTTATCTCTGCCACTTACCAGCTGCCTGATCTTTGGCCAGCTGCTATAATAGCTCTGTGTGTCACTTTTGATACCCAGAAAATGGTCTGGAGGGTTGTAGCAAGGATTAAATGAGATACTGCACCTGCAGGGCCTGGCGCAGAGCAAGGGTCTGGTAATACTCACTCCTGTCCCTTCCAGACTCCATGCATGACTTATTACACAGGGCAAGGAGCAGAGGTGTCTAAAAACACCCAACAGGGATCCCTTCCTACGAGATCAGAGGAAGCTGCCGTTCACCTGGGTCCACAGTGCTATGTTCTTGTAGGAAGAAGCTTGAGGCGAATTTGGCCCCCTGGAAATCGCAAGCAAAGCTTCCTATCTCTGCTGGGCTCACTGGCTTTGCAAACAGGGGACAGAATCATGGAGCCACATTTGTCCCCTGCCAGGTGCATTCTTGCTTAGGCCATACCTGGACAACCTTAGAAGGGGCCCTTCCTGGGTCAAGAGCAAACCCAAGTGTTAAAAATCTTCCTCATACAAAGAGGAGGCCAAGCAGTATATATAGATCTCTTCATTTTCACGTGTGCATACAAGGTCACTTTCACAACTAATCAATAGAACAATCTGAATACACAATTTTCATGTCACTGTGTATTTTGGAGTTGAAATACATTGAAGGGAACAAGAATAACAAGGCTTTGAAGAAGTGGCCGCTGAGGTAGTCACATAACTTCATGTTTTCTTATGGTTAGTCTCAAATACATCTGGGGATGCCACTGGGATCTCTACTTACATAAGAAGCCAGACACACAAAAATAAGTATACTGAATTAAGACTTGAATTTTGCCTCTTTTCCTACCAAAAAAAGTCCAAGGCATTTTCTAAATGTCCATGTATTTTGTCTGCAATATATATATATATAGATAGATAGATAGATTAGATAGATAGATAGATAGATAGATAGATAGATAGATCTAGATAGATCTATAGATAGATGGATTAAGGTTATAAAATAATCTCGGCTAAACAAAGACATTTTACTAGAATGCTGGTCCATGATCTCCAGCTAATGAGAACATACCTCACTATAATAATGAGAGGCAGCGCTGAACAGTGAAAAAAGAATGCTTTTTGAAGTGAAATGCACTGGATTCCAATTCATGTATTAGCTTATGATTCTGGAGTTACATTTTTGGACCTTTACTTTCCTCCTCTGTAAAATGGGCACATTAACAATGCCCTCCAAAAAAGGTGGTGATCTAGATATATTACCTATATGTGGCTTGATCTATCTATCTATCTATCTATCTGTCTATCTATCTATCTATCTCTATCTATCTATCCAGTTTGCATTCAGTTTTCTCCCTCCAGCTAGTTGACTCCACCTCTTAATGAGGTCAGATTAGCACAGGATGAGTTGTGGAATTGCTGTGTGTTCTTAGACAAGTTAATTCCCATCTCTGTTTCTTACCCTAGAAAATGCAGTCATCATAACTGGTCTCGTCAACAGGACTACTATAAAGTCTGAATTTAACCTGCATGTGCAAAATGGTGTGAACACTCCCAAGCGTTGACTGCCTGATTTCACAGCACGTCCAGCATAACTCCTACTTCTCTTCAACACACTCCTGCTCCAAAAATATGCACATGGGCACTTTTTATCTTAAGGGATGTATCCCTTTGAAAGTCATTTAAGAAGATCTGACCGTGATCAGCGTGTATGCACAAAGCCTCTACTTGCTACGGGGATATTTTGTGCGGCACTTTGAACGCTATAGTTAAAAGAATAACAGCTACAGACTAAGGTCATTAAATAATCTTGGCTAAACAAAGAAATTTTGTAAAAATGCTGGCCCGTGTCCTTTAGCAGTGAGAATATGCCTCACAGGCAATGCTAAACAGTGAAAAAAGAATGCTTTTTGGAGTGAGACGCACTAGATTCCAATTCATGCATTAGCTTATGATTCTTGAGTTTCTTTTTTTTTTTTGCAGTTTTTCGCTGGGACTGGGTTTCAACCCACTATCTCTGGCATATGGGGCCAGCACCCTACTCATTGAGCCACAGGTGCCACCCCTGGAGTTTCATTTTTGAAGCTATGCTTTCCTTCTCTGTAAAATGGGCACATTAACAATACCCTTCAAAAAAAAAAAAAACAACTGAGTCCTTAAAGGGCTAAAATAAAGTTTCTAGAATACTCAGCACAGTGTTTGGGTGATAGGAGGCCTCAGTTAAGGTGATGTGTTACGACTACTCAGACTCAGGTGACAGGCATGCATGATTATTGCAAATAGTTCTGGTGACAATAAAACCTACAGCTTCATGTTTATCTATTATGTAATGATTTTGGTTCTGGAATCCTAGTCTCATAATTTGACATACACAACATTCTGAGGTTTAGCGTTCCAATCAGCCTATGTCCACGCCACACTTGCGTCTATAAATTCTCCCTGTAACATGCAAAATCATTAGTCTCTTAAGAAGACAGTGGGTATTGTTCTCTGAGGCATGTTTTAAGAAGAGAAAAAAAAAGTCAGTGGAATGTTCAAGAAAGAACCAGAATTCCCAGACCCCTGTCTCCCCATACTGCAAACTAGGCCATACTTCTAAACCCCCAGCGACGGGGATTTTGCATTCTGGACCCTTGCTGTCCTTGCTGGCAGCTTCCTACCTTGTTTACAGACCTCCCGAGGATACATTTTTCTCATTTACTATGTTTCTTTGGATGGCAACCTATACACCTCTCAATAAATTCTGCTTTACCTAGGAGCTGACGGGCACAGAAACCGAGATTCAATTTGTGCCGATTTATGAGACACATGTACAACAGTCCTGGAAACTTTCCTGCTGCTCACTTTATAAATTAACCCCTTATTTAAATATTCTGCAGACTTAGCACTGGGCAGCGGTCAGTGGGGACGCCAGCCCCGATCAGCCCTTTGGGCCTCTCAGTGTTTGCTACAGGGCCCTGTTCAGCACAAACAATGCAAATTTATGAGATTTATGAGCAAGGAAAAACGTTCTCATCCCGTTGTTATTCAGGCCGCAGTGCCAGTGGCCTTACCAGGCTCTGCACAGCTCACTTTCAGATGTTCAAAAGCTGGGCTTGGGGTGCACGTGTGAGTAGCATTCTGACTTGGCAGATGGCTTCATTCATTCATTCACTCCCTCACTCACTTAGCTGAAATGTCCCAAGGGCCTAATATTCGCAAGACACCAAGGCAAAAGCCAAAGAAACACGAAACAGAATGAGACACAATCGTTGGCCTCAAATAACTTATTTTTTGCTGTACGACACAGCAACTGTATGATATGATAGGAAAAAGCATGGAACTTATGAGCTAGCCAACCGTGGCTAGAAATCTGCCTCTTCCGCTTATGAGCTTTGTGACTCTAGGTACTTACTGAATCCTTGTAAACCTCAGTTTTTTTCATCTGGAAAATGGGCATATTGATACCCAGTTTTACAGAGATTGCATTGAGGTTACAAAGTTCTGAAAATTGCTGTGAATACTCTAAGCATCCTATAGATAGCGAAGATTCTTAAAACTCTAAGTACCCTATAGATATTGAAGATTCTTAAAAAGTCTAAGTACCTTACAGATATTGAGGAGTCTTAAAAAGTCTAAGCCCCCTACAGATATTGAAAATTCTTAAAAGTCTTACCCTATAGATACTGAAGATTCTTTAAAAGTCTAAGTACCGTATAGATGTTGAAGATTCTTAAAAGTCTAAGCACCCTACAGATATTGAAGATTCTTAAAATGTCTAAGCACCCTATAGATATTGAAGATTCCTGTGCCAAGAATATATAGGAAAAAGGGATACGCAAGCCCATGCCATAAATAAAGGAGAAGCCTGGGAAAAATCAGACACAGGAGCCATGAGCAAAGAGTGTCGTCCTGGCATGCTGTAGACATTGTCACCCAGTTTTCTGCCCTTACAGAAAAGAAGAATGGGGGGTGGGGGGTGGGAAAGGACAGGAGGCAGGGGAGAAGGTGGCCAGGCCACTACTTAAAAGTGAGAGCTATGGCCACACTGGAGGAAAGGCTACAGGCAGGAAAGGTGCAGGTTGAGAAAATGCTGACACTGGTCAACTTCGCTTTTCTGCACCCCGCCAAGTGATGACTTGATGGAAACCTAGCACGCTGTCCAAAGGGCAGCAATTCTGCAAAGGAAGAGTCTCACTCTTAGGGCAGTAATACACCAATAGAGATGACGAGCTGCACGGTCACTGCTGTCGGAATTACAAATGGATGTGACCTGTCCTTGGAGAAGGTCTCTCCAGAACATGACTGAGAGACTTCAAGGTCTCACCTGCTGACCTCTCTGATTGCAGTGGAGCCCTCCGGCTTGTCCACTTTCTAATCACAACCACTCCTGAGAGGGCCACTACAGGACGAGGCCTCACAATAGCAGGGTGATGACTCTTCTGACCCAGACTGAAGGGATAGATGCCGTTTCCCACACTTCATTCCTTTGCCAAAGGCTGAACCAGTGAACAGAACAGGTTTGTTTGGGAAAGCCACATAGGGAAGTGGCTTTACAACATGTCTTCAGGTTCTTTGATAGCCCTTCCTTCAAACAGTGGGCTTAAGTAGGGCCTTTAGTCCAATGAACAGGATGTAGCTAAAGTTACAGTGTCTGACAGTGTGTGATGCCCAAGCCTCAGGTCTAAAAGGCCTTGCAACTTCCTCCTTGCCTTCTTTCTGAGATCTCACTCACCCTGAGGGAGGTCAGCTGCCATCTTGCGAGGCTGCTCAAGCAGCTGTTCGGAGAGGCCCACATGGTAAAAGACAGAGGCCTCTTGCCAACAGCCCTGTGTATCAGTCACCTGGGATGTGAAACCTCCAGCCCACCAGAGGCTTCAGAGACCAAAGCCCTACCCAACAGCAACTTCAGGAGACACCCAGCTAAGCTTCTCCCTAGTTCCTGACTCACAGAAACTCTGACATACTAAATGTTTATTGCTTTAAGCCATTAACTTTTAGGGTGAATTCTTAGGCAGCGACGAATAGCTGTCGCAAACACCTAGGTCTAAGAAAGCGCATTCAGGCAAAATAGACAAGAGGAAGGATATTTGAGGAACAAAAGGTACATTGGGACCTTTTAGAATTTGCCAAGGTCTTAATTTTCACCCCCATGTCTCCTAGGAGACTCCATTCTAGCTTGGGCTACAGACAGATACCTGTTAAAAGCTTCTGGATGTAACTGCAGCAATCATTATTTTTGTTAACATTTACTGAGTCTTGACTATATGCTTTGAACTTTATGCAATTTACCTATTTTGTTCTTCTCAATGCTCCTAACAATGGAAATAGTATTATGATCCCTCTTTCACGGATGAGAAAAAACTCAAAAGAGAAAGGTTAAGCGAGCTGCCTAAGGATTTACCCCTTATAATCGTGCACCTGATCCTGGTATGAGGTCACTGATGCTGGCCTTGTGCAGCTGGGGCTCACAAGGTGGGGTACCAGTGGGTATTCAAAGCCACGGGATAAACTGAGCAGCTCTTCCTAGCGCATCAGTTTTATTCGTGTCTAAGCAAATTAAAACATTGTTTTTACATGAACGCAGATATTCTGAGGAAGATGCAAACTTCCCCAGGAACTTTTAAGATAAATCTTGGAGGCTAGTGGAGAGTTAACTTCAGGGGGTGCTGACCTACAGGAGCACACGTGTTCCCTGCTGAACGTGCTGCCTGAGACACAGCTTGTGGATGAGGCTGGAGAGGGGGAATGAATGCCAAAGTCATGAAACTTTGAGAGAGAGCCAAGGTCCTCAGCCCACAACTCCTGGTAGTTCCACCTTGGTAAGCCCCTCCACCAGCTAGGCTGCAGCAGCTGCAAAGCTTGGAGGGGGGCTTGAAGAAATTCCCTTCCTTCTCTTACAAACTTCACTCCCAAAATATTGCATCTTGCCCCTCCCTTCCAAGTAGGGTTGTGATTACTGCTGCATCATTAGTGCCCTTAAAAAGAACATGCTTTCCAGATCCCCTAATGTATTTGCAATGATTGCAATGGCCTTTCCGATAAATAATTGAAGAAGAGGCACCTGACCCGGCGGCTGCAGGGAGTGAGAATGGGGCTGGAGGAGGCGGAGGAAAAGGATGGTCTGTGAAACGACAGGAAGAGTCATTTACAGTGGCAAGGAGGTAAGGAACTCTCTGACTCCCGGGGGCCCCGCGCTGCTCAGATGTTCCCTCCAATACAGGCTGATGCCATCCTGCTCGGCCAAATCGACACGAACAGCCCAGAAAGCTTCGCGGCCTCACCTGTCAGCCTCAATCGGCACTGCAGAAATTTTGTTAGGAAAATAGATGTACTGAGATTCAATTTTTCGATTGTCTGAAGACTTAATTTAGTGACCTTGGAAAATATCTCCTAGAGGTGAAAGAAGACGCTGGGAATCTGTTGGAGGGGGGAGATGGGACTTCCTTGGTAATGGGTAATTTGTTTACTATAATTTTCAAGCCTCTTTGGGAGGCCATGAAAATTGCCAGATAGATGCTACAATTTTCTTACAAACAGGGGAGAGAGGGGACAAGCAGAAAAGAGAGAGACTTCCCCTAGCCATATTACACTACTTTTAAAGAGCAAGTACACATTAAAAAAATATGTATTTCTGTGTGTCTATGCACCTGCTGAGTATACAGAACCACATTTACTGTGGAATTTTCAAATATACACAAAAGGAGAGGTGATAATACACAGTATAATAACCTGATATACCGGCCTGGCACAGTGGCTCATGCCTGCAACCCCAGCACTCTAGGAGGCCGAAGCAGGTGGATTGCCTGAGCTCAGGAGTTCAAGACCAGCCTGAGCAAAAGGGAGACCCCACGTCTACTAAAAAATAGAAAAACTAGCCAAGTGTGGTGGTGGGTGGCTGTAGACCTAGATACTCAGGAGGCTGAGGCAAGAGGACTGCTTGAGCCCAAGAGTTTGAGGTTGCTGTGAGCTATGATGATGCCACAGCACCCTACCCAGGACGACAGAGTAAGAAGTTCTCAAAAAAAAAAGCAAACCCATATAACTGTTATCCAGATGTAAAAATGACTAGAATGTTGATTCTGCATCCTTCCTCCCTTCATCCTGTCCCTCCTCCTCTGTCTTCTGCTATGGTGGCACCTTCCATGGCCAATGTTGCCTCAGTATTTTAAAGCAAGCCCCGGACCGCACATCATTTCCATTGTGCTGATGGTGCGTGTCACGTGCTATTTTGAAGAGGCTGGGTGGCCCTGCAGTTTCCCTCATTAATAAAACTAGTCAGATCAGGAAGGAGGGGCTCCAGAATCCAGGCGTTCTGAGCTCCTTATAGGTAGCGTAGGCTAGTTGTGTATAACATTTGGTAGGTCGGTGGATTAAATGCGATTTTGACTTAATGGTACTTTCAGCTTGCAAGGGGTTTACTGGGACACAACCTCATCCAAAGTCCTAGAGTATCTGTATCTATCTCCTCTCTTGGTTCTGTGTGAGGGCCCAAAAAGGGGCGCCCAAGCCAGGCTTAAATGTCAAAACACAGCCTGGGGACATCTACCCACCTCCTCCCAGCACAGAGAAATGATTTTCCGGATTGACCCCTCCCCTCCCTTGCACACTCCCTGTTACA
>CAUYON010014468.1:0-18364 GCA_963573935.1 Arctocebus calabarensis | reverse complement strand
TTTTTTTGCCCATTAGTGTTGGTGTCTTTAATGTGGGACCCAAGACTAACTCTTCTACCAATTTCTGGCTGAAAAAAAAAAAAAAAAAGTTGGATAGTCCTGCTAGATTTTGGTATCTTTCAGAGCTCCTTATGTAAGATTCAGTAAATAATACTTTCCCTTTCTTTTTTGGCATTTTGCTCTTCAGCAAATGGTTTATTTTTTAAAAACACAGGTTTGTCATATGTTAGATCTAGGCAATATAGAATATTCACATGGTGAAAGGATAGTTTTTTAAGAACATTTACTTTTGGATACATATAAAATAAACTAGACGCAGTATGGTCCTCAAGAAGCTTATGATCTAACGGCAGGAACAGATATGAAAGTCTTAGTTTACAGTGATATCTGCTATGTTTAGATGCCACAAAGATTTGTTGAAATAGATGGTTAAAATTATAATAGAGCATGAAATGTTTTACAGTTAGTATAACTTTTCTGAATGTGTTTGGATAAATGATAGCAAGGTTGTAGAAGAGGTAAAGATAAAATTGTTTGAGGAAGTTATATTGAAACTTCCTTTACATTAAATTCTTTCTTTTAAGAGTATTGTAGATTCATATGTAGTTGTAAGAATTAATACAGAGAGAGTATGCACACGTTTTACGTGGTTTCCCCGATGGTAATATCTGGGCAGATTAAAGTACAACATCACTACTAGGATGTTGGCATCGATATAGTTCAGTTGTAGAACATTAGCTTCACCACAGGAGAGAGCATGTTGCCCTCTGGTAACCATGCCCACTTTCTCCCATCCATGGGAACCACCTATGGATTCTTTATGTCTTTAATTTTATCGTTTCAAGAATGTTATTTTCACTCAACCTCAACTATAGGGAGACACATGCAGATAGTTGCTGTGTTCCTTTGTATTGCTCCATCCTCTGTGTGGATGTACCACCATTTCTCTAACCATTTATCTCTGAAGGACATCTGGGTTGTTTTCAGTCTTTGGCTATTAGGAACAAGTAAAGCTCCTATAAATACAGGTTTTTGTGTGAATGTACATTTTTGTTTCTCTGGGGCAAATGCATAGGAGTATAATTGTAGGGTTGTCTGGTACTTGTTCACTTAGTTTTTCAAGCAACTATCAAACTATTTTTTTTGAGACAGCCTCACTCTGATAAATTTGGTAGAGTGCTCTGAAGTCACAGCTCACAGCAACATCAAACTCCTGGGCTCAAGTGATCCTTTTACCTCAGCCTCCCAAGGGGACTATAGGCACCTGCCATAATGCCTGGCTACTTTTTTCATTTTTAATAGAAACAGGGTCTGATGAGGCGTGAGCTGCCGCACCCAACAACAGCTGTTTTCTAGAGTAGCAATTGCTCCTCGCCTTTGTCAGCACTTGGGGTTGTCACTGTTTTTCATCTTAGCCGTTCTGGTAAGTGGATGTTGATATCGTTGTGGTTTTAATTTGCATTTCCCTTATGGCTAGTAAAGTTCAACATCTTTTCATGTATTTATTTGCCATCTGTATATTCTCTATGGTGAAATGTCTCTTGTCTTTTGCCCATTTCTAGTTGGATTATTTGGTTCTTTACTGTTGAGTTTTGAGAATATTTATGTATTGTAGATACTTTTTTTTTTGGATATATAATTTGTAAATATTAATATCTTTTCTCTCTTTTGTAGCTGGTCTCGTCATCTTCTTAACAGGGTCTTTCAAAGATAAAGCATTTTTGATTTTATGAGGTCTGACCTATCCGTTTTTCCTTGTAAGAATTGTTTGATGTTAAGTTTAAGGATTCTTTGAGCTCAGGTCCTTAAGATTTTCTCATATGTTTTTTCCTAGAAGTTTTATAGTTCTGTGTGACTCCATTGGAGTCAGTGGTCCACTTTGAGTAACTTCTGTATAAGGAATGATGCTAGGGTTAAGATTAATTTTCTTTTAACTTGAAAATGTCCACTTGCTCTAGCATCATTTGTTTAAAGGGCTGTCTTTCTGCCTCCATAGCTTTCCCACCTGTGTCAGGAATCGGTGGTGTGGGTCTGAGCTCTCTGGCCTTTCCGTTGTTGTGCAGTCGTCTGCCCCTCAGCTACTGTAGACGAGTCTTGAAGTTGGGTGGACTGGCCCCTCCTGGTATAAAGTATATTTCTCACAATTCTTTTAGTTTTTGCCTTTCCATGTAAATTTTAAAACAGTCTTTTCTATGTCTATAAATTGTTGCTCAGATTTTGGCAGCAGTTATATTAAGTCTGTATACTGGTTTGGGAAGAATTGACATCTTTCAGTTTTCATTATTCAATTCCTATATATGTTTTTTTTTAATTATACCTAAAAACACATTAAAAATGCTAAAAAAAATTAATATGCCTCTGTTTTTAATTTTTAAAACAATTGTAAATGGTCAAATTGTGTTTTAAAGGATGAATATAGTAAGTGAATGATATTTTACACAAAGCAAAGAGAATATCCAAAACAGAGGCTGAGAAAGCTACAATGTATAATAAGAGACAAATGGGAGATTCAAGCAGTCAGTGGAGCCAGATCGCAAAGGGCCGTGTTTGGGAGAGTTTCTTTCCTTTTTTTTAAGGAAGTAGAGGAAAGCTATGTATGTATGATACTGGAGTGGCTGGGCACAATCAGGTTTCGTTGTTTTGTGTATTATTCTAGTAGCAGTGAGAATATATGAGGAGGTGGAAACTTACAGCAGGGGTACAGGATAAGAGGTTACTACAGTGGTCCAGGTGAGAAATGATGAGATACAAAGATAATAGTTTACTTTTTTATATATGTGTTTGAATGTTTGCAAGCTTTATTAGTATCTTTGGGAAATGTAAATAGAGCTTATAATCTGTGAGGGTTGGAATCATGTTTACCTGTTCAATTCTTACCTCAAACAGAAAGTACATTGATTAAACACAGGTTCTCAAAATGTAAGTGCTGAGTGAATGAATGCATGAATCATATGTCTGTTAAACAGTGAATATGGACTAAGCTAGAGCTTAGGAGGTTTGCCACAGAGATAAGTAGTAGGTGAGCTTTTGGTATATAAATATAAATAAATCTATACCGAGTGACCATAAATCCATGTGCACATCCTAAGAGATCTTGTTGGAAGTAAAATTGATCATTCTCCAAAAGTGTATGAATTCAGGTAAAATGAATGTGCGTGGCATGTCTAGGTACAATTGACCAGTGACAGTATCTTCAAATCAACTTTGAAAAAAAATACACACATAACCTATCTTGAAATGTGTATGAATTTTTGACAATTTTTGAACATGTATGTGTGTATATATGTAAATATTAAAAATCTACAAATGTGATAATTTAACATATATGATTAAATAATTCAAGGAGACTTTTTGGAATTAAAAGAATGGAAGGGTGAATGTGGATTCAGGGGAACGGCATTATATAAGGGGGAGCAGAGAACCGAAAAGATTGTGGCTTTGTGTGTAAAGTCGTACAGATGCAGGAAAAGCTTCAGGAAGGAGACGCCTGACGTTACTGTCAGGCTGACGGCTACCAGGAAGATCTGGCTTTGGGGCTGAAGGCTGAATGGTCTCTACAGGTAGAAAATAACAGGAGAGACATGGTGGTGGTGATGGCCAGGAGAGGGGCAGGCAGCAGCTCGAGTCTAGGGGAAGGAGAGTGTGGAGACGGGCGCGGGCCGAGGACAGTCTCCCAGACCAGCTGGGAGGGGAAGGGCGCAATAGAAAGCAAATGGACAGTACCGTGAAGGAATTTAAGAGAAATTGGAAGGGAAGTTTGGGGGATTTTTGTTTTCTGATATTTGTTGTTAATTTTTCCTTTTAAAAATCTTTTAAAATTTCTAAGTATTATGGGGCACAGATATTTTTGGTTCCATGGGTCACTTTTAGTCCGCCTGAGTCCAGGTCCCCAGCGTGCCAGTCACCCAGCCCTAGCCCATGGGTAGGTTGTTGCCCATGGCCTCTTCTTCCCTTTTTCCCAATTTTTCTTTTATTTTAGAAGTTGGAGTTCTTCATGGTGATTCTATGTTTTCTTTTTCCTCTCAGGAGAGTTTTTAGTTTTTTATTTGCCAATTTTTTTATAAGTTATTTTTAATTTACAAATTTGTAGATTCGGAAGGAGAATGGAAATTCAGGAGAAAATGAGAGTAAACGCGGAGAAGAGGAGGGAGGAGGCAGAAGGAAGCAGTTCATTTGGGGAGAAAGACAAGAAGAAGTGGAATATAGACTAGGGATTCTATCAGTTAGGTAACCTGAGTTTGGTAGAATTGTCAATCTTTGTATTATACCTGATCATACTGACCTTCTAGGGCAACTTAAATTAAAGTTCCTTTTCCTTTCTGGGGAAAATCTTCTTTGGACTAATTAAGTTAACAGTAATTTAGTAAGCAATGCATTTATTGATTCTCCTATTACAAATAATGCATAGAAACCAAAATACCTTTTATTTTAACAGGTAGTTTCTATGTTACATGGGGAGCCCGCCATAATTCAGGAGCGAGAACAGCCCCAGGGCAGCCATTACCTCCTCATGGAAAACCACTTGGAAAACTAAACTGCACAGATCTCAAGGATGTTATTAAAAAGGTGTAGTATAGATCATTAATTTGAATTGTGATTTAGTTTTCATAGTCATTTTAAAAATATTTCTTGCAAATAATTTGAGGGCATTGAGATGATAAATTTTATTTTTCTCAATTTAGTCCATTGTGGGGTATAACTAGATACACATGTACTCACATAGATGTGAGTAAAATTATTAAGATACATTTTTGGAGAAGGTATCTCATACTAGAAATTTTTTTTTTTTTTGCAGTTTTTGGCCAGGGCTGGGTTTGAACCCGCCACCTCCAGCATATGGGGCCTGCGTCCTACTCCTTTGAGCCACAGCTGCCGCCCCTGATATTAGAAATATTAATGAGACCTAATAATCAGGAACTCATTCTAGGTCAATGGGTGTCAAACTTTAGTGAGGGTCAGAGTGACTTGGAGAACTGGAAATGTACATACTCCCATCTCCTCAGGGTCAAATTCAGGCCTAGAGGGTCCAGATTCCTAACTGGGTCCCAGAAGATATTGATGCTGCCTGCCCCTGAGGCTTTGGTAGTCCTACAGAGTTTCTTTTTTTTCTTTTTAAATATTTAGTTAAAGAAAAAGTAACAGTGCTCATATGATTGCTATACAAATTAATAGTTAGATTTAATTTAGTGTGAACTATCAGAAAAAGTTTTTGATGGTCTGATAAACTGATTTATTTGCTTGGAATGGATGTTGCAAAGATTGGGAATATTGAAAGTTGCGAAGCTTGTGACATCTGAATGTTGCTTCTCCCTTCCTGTGCTCTATCTCTTCATCCCCCGGGGAGCCTGGTACCTCCGTGGGCTTTCAATTCATTCCCAAACAGTGCAAAGAACGGCATTCACAAAAGATTGCTGTTTCAGCATTTGGTTTCTAGAGTTACGGGATTTATTCATTGTCTGTATGCATTATTCATAACAATTAATAAAACTCAAGAGATTTTAAAGTTTTTATAATTTACTATCTCATGCTGTTTTTAATTAGTTGTGTTAATGTCCAAAAGTAACGGATTTTCCTGGGCCTTTGCACATGTTTGACATTATATGAGTTTTTCCTTGAGCGCTCCAATAAAGCTGGATAACTGAATAAATAAAATCTTGGGTAGGAGAAGACATGTAGTCACTTGTTTTCTTAAGTATATCAAAATATAGTATTTTAATCAAGATAAGTGACATTTTATTGTGTAATTAGGGCTTATATTAATTATAAAGTATTCTTTGTGATTTTTTAAAAGGGTCTTATTCATTATGGACGAGATAACCAGAACTTAGATATCTTACTTTTCCAAGAAGTCCTGGAGTATATGTCCAGGATAGACAGAGTGCTGAGTGTCCCCGGAGGGTCCCTGCTGTTAGCAGGACGCAGTGGCGTGGGTCGCCGCACTGCTACGTCCTTAGTCAGCCATATGCATGGTGCAGTGCTGTTTTCTCCAAAGATCTCCAGAGGGTATGAACTGAAGCAGTTCAAAAACGATCTCAAACATGTGAGTTGCTCGCCCTTTTTTACTTTGTTGAATTTAAAGTCACGTTAGTTATTCTAAATATCTTTTAAGAGTTTTAATTCTTCTGACATACAACATAGTTTTTATTTTAATTTTGAGTAATATTTTTCACATGATTATTAGAAAAGTATATTTTTAACCTATAGATAGGAAAAAGATTTCTATTAGGATTTCTAAGACCTAGCTACCTGAGATTATGGGATGTTTGTATATAAACCAAAGGAAGGAATTTACATAGGAAATATGCAGCTACATATACAAAATGAACCTTTAGTTTTGTTTTAATGTCCTATAAAATAATTAAGCTATCTCTCCAATATTATTTATTTATTGCTTAGATTTACTTTCTGAATTATATGGCTAAAATTTTACCTTTAAATTTGATACTTCAAAGATAAATAAATTCACGATAGTGACATACTATAGAATGATGATTTTTTTTAACTGTACCAAAAATGCTTAGAGGGCACTAAATATGTTTTTAATTTAAAAATTAAAAAAAAATTATATGTGGATTGGGGCCTGTAGATCAGCAGCTAGGACTCCAGCCACATACACTGGAGCTGAAAGGTTCAAGTCCAGCCCCGGCCTGCCAAGCAACAATAACCCAGAAACAGCCGGGCGTTGTGGTGAGCGCCTGTGTACAGTCCCAGCTTCCTGCAGGCTGAGGCAAGAGAGCTGCTGAAGCCCAGGAGTTTGAGGTTGCTGTGAGCTGTGACACCATGGCACTCTACCGAGGGCGAGTGTTTCTGTCTCAAAAAAAAAAAAAAAAAATTACGTGTAAACTTTCACTTAAAATGTGCAAAAGCAAATTTTAAAAGTTTTTATTTTGTAGGTGCTGCATCTTGCAGGCATTGAAGCACAGCAGGTCGTTTTCCTTCTTGAGGATTACCAGTTTGTGCATCCTACATTTTTGGAGATGATCAACAGTCTTTTGTCCTCAGGCAAGTGAATGATTTCTATTACAAAAATACAAATAATAATGTAAAAATTATTCAATTAAAATTATCTCATGTAAAATTAACTTTGTTTCACAGAGTTTTTGGCATAGTTCCTATACTAAGGTGACATGAGATTAAACATGCTTATGGTAAAAGAATTGAGAAACTATTCTTATAAAACCAAGAATTGAGGAATTATATTAAAATTATTGTTAATATTGAATAGTGATGAATATGCAGAAAAATTGGCCCTCTCATACACCTGTGGTATATTGTTATCTGTTATAACCTTTGGAAAAGTTATGGAATAGTACTTATTAAAAATTATACCATACACTTTGATGTAGCATTCTATTATCTGTAGAAATTTAACCCACAGAAATAAAAGAACTAGTATTTAAGAAAATAAGTATCACAGGCCTGGCCTTCATATGGATATATCCCACCTCCGGAATATATCTGTATTCATTAACCTAGAAAAATGCACATTCTGCTTCTTTAGTTGAATAGGGCAAACCAAGTAGTAAGTACTCTTATTTTTGAAAAATAGAAATCAACATTATTTTTAAGGAAAAAGGGAACTTATAAGTACTTTAAACATATATTTGTGTAATAGAAAAATAGCATTTGAAAGAGGTCTACATTAATCCAGATACTTTCTAGAAATTCATGGCTAGTGTGATTTACTGTTTTGTGTTTGTAAGATATTTATTGTTTGAAAATCAGTACTTAGATTCTGGCCCACTGATTCGTGTCTCTTTCTCCCCTGCCCCCAGGATGCACCCCCAAGCACGCCCTATGGATTTCTGTTCCCTAGCATGTCTCAACCCTGTTTATTAGTATCACCTGGAGAATAAAAAAATTAAAATTCAATATTGATTCTTTGCTACCACCCTAAACCCATTCAGTTAGAATCTCTGGACTCTGTGTGAGGGTAGCATTTGACCAGGAAGGCTCCCTAACTGAGTTTCTGCGACCTGGGTCCTTCTTGAACAGCTTGCAGGCTTTGCCTTCTCTTCTTCATGGCTCTCTCCCTCCCTCCCTTCCTGGCCCACTGTGTGCCCGAGGTTGTCTGTGGTATCACCTGACAGTTTTGGTGTTTTTGTGGTGAGGATGCCTACACTTTCGTACATTTCTTCCTTTTCTGAAGGATTTGTGAAGCTTATTAGAATCTTGTTATTAGTAATCACTGTCAGTAGCTTCAGTATGAGGCAGCTTAGTTTTAAAACTGGGCAAAAGCATTTTGTTAGGTGTACAAAATAAACCTTGTTAAAAACTAGCTCGAGTTGTATGGATGGTTCCATTAGGGGACTTGAGGACAAAGTTACTGTGTGGGAACACAGTCAACTCAATTTTCAACAAATACTGGTTTTCTATCATTCTAGAGTCTGAGGTAAAATAGTCTTTTCTTCAGCATTTAACAGCTTTGGTTAAAGAAAAGATTTAATTTTAATATGTAGTATGTACACATTAGTACCCAAATGAGAAATGTGGACTAGGACTCACTAGCAGGCAAGTGGTAGATCAACTTCTGTTAAAGAGTGTATAAAGTTGATTTAGAGTGTGGCCATTTTACAGACCAACATCTTTTTGTTTTTAAGAAACACATTTCTGCATATTGCTTAAGTTGTCACCAAATGGAGACCTTGTTCATTTTGGCTGACTTATACTAATAGACCAGATACAGGTTGTGTGTGTGTGTGTGTGTGTGTGTGTGTGAAAGGAAACACTCAGATAAGTCTTAAGCTAATAATTGCTATTTTAAGATAAATAGTTCTTTATTATCAAGATATAACTGCAAAAATCACAAGTAAAGTTAAATTTTGGCAGTTTCTTTTCACGGAAGTATTCAGTAGGCCTTTGTTTCTTTTTTTTATTTCAAATTGCTATTCCCTAATGAGTGTTACATTTAACTGGAGCTAGCATTGGTTGCTAAATTTAGGGAATCAAAAGTATCTTCATTTGGCTGAAATTTAAAGAAAGAGATATGAAACAGATCTGTGTGTGCATATGTCAAGTATGTGTTCTACAAGTTGGGGGGATTAGGAGTAGTCTAGTGCCTCTTAGTTGACCCTAAGAAAATTAGAGATCAGATTGTGATGAGCCCTATGTGAGTGTGATGGTATGGATGTGTAGCAAAGAAATTTCCACTTACTCATACAGTTTATTAATTGCAAATAAATTGGTTTAATTAATACAGTGTATTTATTAAGAATCTTGTTGTATAGGGCCAAGTTTTAAATACTAGATTTATAATTCTAAACAAGACGTGATCCAGGCCTTCTATTTTTTACTGTGGGGGATTCATTGAGGGTACAAGAAACCAGGTTGCACTGCTTGCATTTGTTAGGTAAAGTCCCTCGTACAATCGTGTTTTGCCCCCAAAGGTGTGGCACACAGCAAGACCCCACCCCTCCCTCCTTCCCTCTCTCTGCTCTTCCTTTACTCACCCCTCCCTCATTCTTTCTCTCTGCTCTCCCCTTCCCCCACCCCCACTGTGTCATTAATTGTTATTAATGGAAATGTTTGTCTTCTTAATCAACTTTGGGTTGCCTTTCATTATTCTTCGCATAGTACCAGGCCATGTGCTAGGTCTCCTAATTTTTAGTGCAAGTTCATTTGTTCCTTCATTCATTATCTAACAAATATTTTTGTTCTAGGTACGTAGGGTAAAAATTATTTAGGGATAGATATTGAATGTCATCAAATATTTTTCCTTTGGGAATTTAGATTCTAATTGTGCAGGAGAGAGAAGTGACTCATTTATTAAATAGTTAAATCATATAAATGCTAAACAGTGGTCGTTTCAGACAATATGTGAGATGGAAAGGAGTAGTTGGGAAAGGCTTATGAGCATGGCAGCTGGCCGAGTAGCATGGTAAAGGATACACAGTGATTAATTTACTGGGAAGAGAAGGGGCAAAGGAGAATCATAGGTGTATATTCCCGGAAGAGAGAATGATCTGTTGTATTTATGGACCATAAAGAATTTAGTTGAACTAGACACCAGGTCTTTGAGAGTATGGGAGAAGACCCTGTAAAAAGGATAGATGGCTAGGTTATGAGCTGTCTTCCGGCTTGCTTAGGAGTTTGAATTTATCAAATGAAGGCTATGGATAGAGATTTGTGAGTCATAGAGAGGGAATAGGATTTGAAAGGAAGATTGAATAAAAGCATATTTTTTATACAAAAAAAGAAAAGTATCAACTATTAAAATATGTTTTGAATTAGTGTAATGCAGCTACAGTTAAAAAAAGAAGCATAATATCTTTTTCTATAGGTGAAGTTCCTGGACTCTATACTCTTGAAGAATTAGAACCTTTGCTGTTGCCTCTTAAAAATGAAGCTTCACAGGATGGTTTTTTTGGACCAGTATTCAATTACTTTACATACAGTAAGTGGCATCAAACTCTGTAATCAATTTAAACACTGGTTTATGTGAAATAAATACCATTTAATTTGCTTTACTTTCTCATTAGATTGCAAAGGTATCTTAAATTTTGGATCCATTTGGTAATTTATACTTCTGTCTTTTTTGTGGAGATAACACTTAACTAGCTTATAGACTGGCCTCTAATAAAAACACTCTAGCCCAGTGGTTATCAACCCTCCTAATGCCGTGACCCTTTAATACAGTTCCTCATGTTGTGGTGACCCCCCAACCATAAAATTACAAAGTAGCAACAAAAATAATGTTATGGTTGGGGGTCACCACAACATGAGGAACTGTATAAAAGGGTCGTGGCATTGGGAAGGTTGAGAACCACTGCTCTAGCCAAATTTCAGCAGAGGGTAATGATGAAAGTATGATAATGTCTTTGGAGTATTTGCTATGCTTCCTTTGTAAAATTAGTGCCAGTACTACCTTTTAGAGAGCTATTGAACAATTCAGATTGTGCCAGACTTATATTTAAAAAAAAAAAGAAAAACCTTTTGTTAACACAGAAATAGTTTTATGTGTGCTGTAGAAATCTAAAATTGAAATATGTAAAAGATGAGGTAGTAATCACATCTCACAGACACTCTTACACTTACATGCTTCCTAAAGGTCCTTGTGAATCTTTTTCTTAACAGGCATACAATACACACTTTTAAAGTATTTGTTAATGAAAATAAAAACCATACCATACTATTGTTTTATTGCCTATTCTTTTTACTAAACAGCTCCTACTATTCCATTTCAGAAAATTTTAATCTCCTAAACCCAGACCATCTATAGATTTCCAGATTCTATTGTTATTTTTTACATTTCCCATGGTTACAATTTTTTTATTTTTTAGGAATTCAACAAAACTTGCATGTTGTCTTGATAATGGATTCTGCAAATTTAAACTTCATAATAAACTGTGAGAGTAATCCAGCTTTGCATAAGAAATGCCAGGTGTTGTGGATGGAGAGTTGGTCTGATAGTAGTATGAAGAAAGTAAGTTTAACATTTAAATATTAAAATGAAAAAAAAATAGGTACATTTTGTTTTTGAAGTTACTCATTTTCATACCTTTACTTTGGTCTTAGTTATAATAATAATACCCTTAGCTGTGGCACTGAACATTTCCCTTGTGTCTGAGATACAGTGGAACCTCCGTAGCTGGCCTGACTTTCATGGACTGGACGTGCAGCACATGTGGCCTCGTCCTCGTGCTGACCACCTCTGTGTGTTTGTGGTGTCGGTACTGCAGGCCTCGTCCTCGTGCTGACCACCTCTGTGTGTTGAGCAGTTTGTTACAATTCCTTGGGTGGTCAGTTTACAAAGGTTTACTATATTTCGGTTTTCTTCTTACTCTTATATGGTAGATTAGTTGAGTATAGATTTTAAATTGAGGATTATGTTCTTAATTAAAGGCTACAGTAATAATTAAATTTTAAAATTGTATGTCTTTAATTAGCTTTTTATAGGTTAGCCTAGAATAAAAAAATCATAGCAACAATCTTAACAATTTAAAAACTTATATCATTTAAAAAAAATCTATCATTGCTGGCGGCACCTGTGGCTCAGTGAGTAGAGCGCTGGCCCCATACACCAGTTAAAACAGCACTGGCAAGTGCAACAAAAACAGCCGGGTGTTGTGGCAGGTGCCTGTAGTCCCAGCTACTTGGGACACTGAGGCAAGAGAATCGCCTGAGTCCAGGAGATGGAGGTTGCTGTGAGCTGTGACATCACTGCACTCTACTGAGGGCAACAAAATAAAACTTTGTCTCAAAAAAAAAAACAAAACTATATATATATATAATTACTGTTATTTGCCTTGGAATTTAAGTTGGTAAGATGGTAAATTAGGATAGGAAGATGGTGAATGACAGTGAAAAGGTAGGTGATTTAGTAGATTAGTGGCGATTTAGGATTCTTGATTAAGGAGGAAACTGGGAAGAGGAGTATAGGAGTGGAAGAGTAGGATGCCGAGGTCTCAGGATGTGGCTGTGGGGTGTGTGGTGGAACTGAGAGGCTGGGGTCTCAGAAGGATTATGTATAGTGGGTATTGAAATCATTAAGAACATAAGACAGGAATTGTGTTGGAGGGAGTGACAGTGAGCCAAGAACTAACAGTATTTCTAGAAGAAAGAAATAGTTGGACTGGTAGATGCCTGCAACAAGAAGGGTTAGAAATTCCTAATAATATGATAATTTAAGATTTACGTTTAGGGAGTCTAGTGAGGATGGTTTTGAAATAGCAAAGACGTGCAAGAAGACGCCGCCCCACCTGCATACAGACCCCGTGGTGCAAGGAAATTATTAATTATGGAGCTGTTTTTATTTAGTTTTAGTTATTTCTTATTTGAGAAAGTCAAGAATTTTGCTTTTATACTGAACATGAAACCATTTTATTAGTTTGATGCCGAACATTTTATTTTTATTATTATATGACATTAAGTGCCATTATGATTATTTTCTAATTCAATACAAATTCTATTTTCCTTCATTTTGTACAGACTAGTCATTTCCAAATGAAATATTAGAGCTTTAATCTAAATGCCATTAACTTGCAATCAGTTATTTGTTGGTATATGTCAAAGTATTGTCTAAGAAACGAAGTCTTCTAAAGATTGACATATTATTTTTTTCTCTTAGTCTGGAAAGAATATTGAAGAATAATGCAATTTATACTATCCTTTTTGTTAAAGATTTTTAATCTCTGCTATTGGATTTACTTGAACTTTTCACATTGATTTGAGTTTTAAAAAAATGCTTTTCATGTTTTAGATACCTGAAATGTTATTCAGTGAAATGGGTGGTGAAGAAAAATATAATGACAAAAAAAGAAAAGAAGAAAAGAAAAAAAGTTCAGGTAGTATTTTAAGGAAGTCAATATTATTTGATTTTTAATCTGTGAAATAGTTGCCATTTTTCTAATGTGATAGATCCATTAATGATTCATGATGATGATGATGATGAGTTTGAGTGATGCTAAATGTGACAAAATTTGATTTCTTCTGATACAAACTAAATTTTGAAAACATAATTTTTTTAATGTTTCTGTCATTTAATATAGAACCCAAAGAAGATCTACTGCTTGAATTTAAGAAATTTAAAAATTGTTTTTCTGACCCAGGTGATTTGAAGGGCCTACTTACATTGTTTAGAGTCTGGCCAGTCGTCTAAACTTACACATTAACTGATTACTTAGAGATGTTGCAGAACTCAATTCCTCTACGAAAAACTTTTATGATATTCTTTGAATATAGACATAATATTTTTGTAACTATAATATTCTCATCATTTTATCCAACTTTAAGTTAATTTTTAAAGCGTCCTTTATTTTGCTTTATATCATAGCTTATTCATTCATTTATCTAATCATCAGGTGTTTATTGAGATTGTTTTATGCTAGGTACTTAGTGATGATTTAAGTGGCTCAAACTTTAGTGATGGCATGGATTATGTTATATATAAACATAAAGCTCTGCTATAGAAAGATAAGTGATAGTAAAAGTTTATATGAAGTATGTTGGACAGTGAAACTTCTGTTGGAAGATTAAGGCGTAGACATTTTCTTCAAAGGCCTCTTGACAATGGCATTCTGATCAGAGAGTGAGAAAGGATTGATGTGAAACAGGCATTTTTATGGAACTATAAATAACCTAAAGGGTATATAAATAAATAGAGTATTAGATGAAGAGGAAAAGGTCAGCAGTTTCAGGGAATGGAGAGCCTTCCACGTTATGTTGAGTTTGGATTCTAACTTGCAGGTTACAGAAGGTTATTTATATATTTATCAGACATGTAACCAGAGTCTCGTTTTAGAAATAGAAATCTCTTTCTTCAGTTATTGGAAAACTGATTGATACTAGGGAGAAACTGAAAGCAATTAGACCACTTTAGAAGTCTGTCGTAGTAATCTAAGAGAGACATGTTGAAGACCTGAGTCGAGGAAGAGGTCGTGAAAATGGAGGGGAAGGACAGACTTGGGGGATATTGAGTGGTGATCTTAATTGATCACGTAATGGTTGTGGCGTGCAAGAAGGAGGAGTCAAGGATGTTTCTGGCTTGGTTCTGACAGAGGAAATTCATTAGAAGTTGTTTTCATTCACAGGCGTAGGAAGTGCAGAGGAAAACTGAGTCAGAGAGAGGAAGATAATGTGTATGATCGTGGATGTGTGGAATTTACTGTGAACCTATTCTTAACTTTTTGTCTTCGGAAGTCCTTTTTCTCCCTGTATCAAATGGAAGTGGATATGTGTTATTTCGTTTGTTATTTCTTTTCTATGCAAGCAGCTTTTATTGAGCTCACTTTTGTTACTGTATATGTGTCATGTAGTTCTAATTAATTTGTATGTAATGACAACATGTCTATATATCTTTCTTACAGCAATAGAAATGTTCATGGGAAATGTGTAACAGAAAGGAGAGAGATTGCTGAAACTAGATAATTCAAAATTCACAAGGAAGATTAGTGCTATGAATAGATGTCTAGGAATGCCTGGGCATCTTTCAGCAAAGATGATATTTCATACTTATAATACTATGGAGTAGAAATATCTAGAATATAATAACTATATTTAAAATTATTTTCTTTAATTGTTAATCATGCATATATTAACTCATTTTTATTTTCTATCTTTTTCTAGTTGATCCTGATTTTCTAAAATCATTTTTATTAATCCATGAGTCTTGTAAAGCACATGGTGCTACACCAAGCCGATACATGACCTTTTTACATATGTATTCTGCCATTAGTAACAGTAAGAAAAAGGAATTATTAAAAAGACAAAGTCATTTGCAGGTACAGTATTGGCAATTTTCAACTATTTTATCTTTATACATGAAACACAGGTTAGATAAATCACAGTGCTGTGTTCCGTGTACCACATACGTGGTATAAATAATAATGCACTATATTAAAAGACTTGGAAAATAGTCTCAATTCTGTCTTTATTTTGCCTACTAGATTATAATAATGGTTTTATTTTTTTGATTCAATAATTATTCCTTTTATTTACCAGCTAATGTTTATGTGGTTTTGATAGCTTATGGTACTGCCAGAGTCTTTTTCTGGTGGCGCCTGTGGCTCATTGAGTAGGGTGCCGGCTCCATATACCGAAGGTGGCAAGTTCAAACCTGGCCTCAGCTGAACTGCAAAACAGAAACATAGCCAGGCATTGTGGCGGGTGCCTGTAGTCCCAGCTACTCAGGAGGCTGAGGCAAGAGAAGCCCCTAAGCCCAGGAGTTGGAGGTTGCTGTGAGCTGTGTGATGCCACAGCACTCTACTGAGGGTGAGAAAGTGAGACTCTGTCTCTACAAAAAAAAAAAAAAAAAAAAAAAAGTCTTTTTCACCTGAAGGCACTTTTAGAAGTAGAAAATTTCCTATTATTAATTATGCATAATCTCCAAGATTATACTTTGTAATAACCTTTAAAAGTAAAATTTCATTTTATTATATAAAGTCAACGTTTTTATCATGTCACTCCACTTAACATTCTGAACAGTTTTTTTCTCTATCTTTCTCTACTTACAGAGCTTTAACTTAAATGTGACATTAGAATGCCACCTTCTGGATTCTAAGTTGTCAGAGAGCATTTCCCCTAAAGTTCTAGCTTCTTTTTGTTAAGGAGATAAACTAGGCTCCATCTTAATTGAAATGATTATCTTTATCCTTTCTGATTAATGATTTACTTTCATCTGTATTAAGCCACTAATTATGTATGCTTTTAGAAGAGTTAATTTCCTGCTTTAGGTCTCCATAGAAAAATGGAAAAAATTACTTGAACTTACTGAGTAGCAGCTGACTGGAGTCCATGGCAGTTGTGTGTGAGTGTAGTAGATAAAATTCATACACAAGAACCAAGCTTGCCACCTGTCCTCTATGTTGGGTGCTCAGTTACACTTGGTTACATTCCCATTTTGCCATAATTATCTCCCAAATCTTCTGATTTTTTCGGTGACCAAAACCAAACTCATAGAAAAAATTGTCCTTTTGTCCAATCTTTGGATTATTCATCGGCAGTGGGATGGGTACTAGGGTCAGGTGCCCACCCATACAACAACTGAGGCATTTAGAATGGCAGCATGCCAGCATCGTATGTGAGGCAGTCTCTAAAATGAAAGGCAAGCGCTAAACAAACAACACCAAGTCATGGCTACTGTAAAAAAGAATGACCTTTGAGTCCTTTGCCTAGTCAGTGAGACTAAAAAGTGGAAAAGGTCACTGGGTTTTCTCTTTCCATTTTCTCTCTTGTCTAATGCAATGGGTAAAAAGAATTTAAACCTGGCATTTAAAGTCATCAAATGTATGTTGATCTGTTAAGCTTTTCTGTGATGCTTTTTATTTAAGCTTCATGACTTTATTTTTAAATTTTTTATTGATACATAATATTTACATGTATTTATGAGGTTCATGTGATATTTTGTTACCTGCATAGAATGTGTAGTGATTGAGTCGGGGTATTTGAAGTATCCATCACCTGGAGTATTTGTTATTTCTGTGTGTTGAGGATACTTCAAGTCCTCCCTTCTAGCTGTTTTGAAATATATAATAACTATATGATAAACTGTAGTCTCCAGCTCTGTTAGCAAACATTAAAACTTACTCCTTCTATCTAATTATGTTTGTACCCATTAACCACTCTTTTTACCAAACCCAGCTTCCCAGCCATTGGTATCTGTCATTTTATTCCCTCTATGCATTAACTTTCTTAGCTGTCATATATGAGTGAGAACATGTGATATTTATCTTTGTGTGCTTGGCTTCACTTAACATCTGTGTTGCTACTGTTACACCCAAGAATCGGGGTCCCCAATGACCATACGAGAGAGCCAGACACCGATGCAATCACACAAGGGCATATTATGCAAGCTGGAGCCTGGGCTGCCAGACGCAGCTGGGACAGAGAGCCCTGTGCTCATGGCATGCGGGGGTGGGGGTGGGAGTGTTTTATTGGGTGGGGGGTGGGGGAACAAAGTGTAGTCTCTGGATTGGTTATTCCTTGTGCCTACACTAAAGTTTAAAGCTGAGTAGGTCCTGCCAATTTTAACGGGGTGGTGGTGGGGGGGGCGGGCAGATGCATTCCAGGAGATGGAGAAGGGTGCGGCTTACTAAGAGATGAGACTGGGGACTTTCAGGTTTGCTCTAAAAATGGAGGATGAAAGCTCAGAATGGCGCTGGGTCCTTCACTACAAGTGACATAATTTTCTTCATTATTATGGCTGAAAGGTAGTGTATTGTGTCTGTATACCACGATTTCTTTATCCCTTCATCTATTGGTAGACACAGCTTGATTTTAGGTCTTTGCTATGGAAATTGTGCTGCAGTAAACAGGAGGGTGCAGACGTCTTTTTGTTACACTGATTTCTTTTACTTTAGATAAACACCCGGTAGTGGGATGGCTAGATCCCATGGTCCTTCTGTTTTTACTTTTTTGAGAAATCTCCACACTGTTTTCCACAGAAATTTCGCTAATTTATATTCCCACCAACATTGCATAGATGTTTCCTTTTCTCTGCATCCTTTCCAGAGTTTGTTATTTTTTGTCTTTTTGAAGTAGCCATTTCCTCTAGGCTAAGATGATGTCTCCTGGTTTTGATGTGCGTTTCCCTGATGAGGGAATGATGTTGCACATTTTTTCATGTATTCATGTCTTTTGAGAAATGTGTATTCAGAATCAATGTCCACTTTTTTTTTTTTTTTTTTTGTAGAGACAGAGTCTCACTTTATCGCCCTTGGTAGAGTGCCATGGCGTCACACTGCTCACAGCAACCTCCAGCTCTTGGGCTTAAGTGATTCTTTTGCCTCAGCCTCCCTAGTAGCTGGGAGTACAGGCACCCGCCACAGTGCCCGGCTATTTTTTTGTTTTGCAGTTCGGCCGAGGCCGGGCTTGAACCCGCCACCTTCGGTATATGGGGCCGGCGCCCTACTCGCTGAGCCACAGGAGC